>CM029018.1:93012480-93105241 GCA_016801055.1 Panax notoginseng
GCCTGTAATGCAAAGATGGTCTGTGATGACTATCTTTGGCCTTAGTGCAAAGATGAACTGTTGTTGAATATCTTTGGCCATAGTGCAAAGATGGATTTATTAGTATGATTATGAACAGGAACTGTGATTTGGGTATAACCATGATCTTTGATGTTTCAGGTAAAAGACATGTTGAAAATATTCTTCGTCTTGGGTAAAAAAGAAAAATTTAGAATCACAATTATGATTATGAGTTATTCATATGATTGTGGAAAGAACTGTTGAGTGATGTTACAGGATAAAATATTGTTGGTGGATTTTTAACATGGAAAGATAAAGACTTTATAGTCTATTTGACTCTTCTAATGGATTGCTCGTTCCGCTGCAACTATGGTTGAAATTTTTTTATCATCTACCATATGTTCTAAATCTCTGATTTATTATTGATGAAGACTATTGATAATTTATTTATCTTTAGTCATGATATTCTTTACTGGGCTAGTTGTGCTCACCCTTTTGTTCACAATTCCTTTCAGGTAATAAGAGTGTAGCTGGGTCGAGCGTAACAAGGGAATAGAACGGTGTCATCATTTAGTAGTTATTTATTTGGTGAAGAAAATAGGGTGAGGCGAACCCAACGTTGGAAGGGTGTTTTGTCACTATCATACAAGATGTCTAATGACATACAACCTCGTGTCATCATAAGACAGGGTTGTGCTCATCCACTTGCTGAGTATATCTACGAGCACTACCTATATAATCTTGGTGTTTGTTTGAAGTATAATTCTCAATTAGAGACAGTGGAGATAATGATAAGTCAAGAGAAGACTCACCATTGGGAAGAATATGATAGTAATCTTCTCGTTTTTCTTTGGGGTCTATTGGTCAACCAAGGATAATTCTGTGGCCATATGATATCTATCATAACCTAGAAGCATGGCCTCCCATGTACGAAGGTTTCCTTGAGCACTTCCCAAAGATTCTAATTTCTAAAACAGTTTTTGACTATACCTTTATGTAAGGTACCTTGTGAGGTGCTGATACCATGATTGTCCAAATGTCACATTTGGTATATATTTGTATCCAAACTCACAGCATATGTGTTGTTGTATTTTGCACGACAATTGTTGTAATAAAGTTGTAGTTGTTTTCTGTACCATGTATTTGGCGACTCAGAATAGGTTGGATGGAATGGACCTGTTTTGGGGTTGTCACATGTGGTATCAGAGCTTAGGGATATGATCTCTGGCGGAGATCGAGGAATATAACTAGGAGGGAGAGATGAGTAAATCCTTCCTTCGCTAGTGTGTCCTACCTAAGCTTATTTGTTGGTCAGTCATAATATCGGGATATTATGTGATATGTTAATTTGTTAAATTAACCCTTGTTTTGAAGCTGTATTCTAGAATGATATTTGAAATACAGGAGATGAGCAATGGAGAAATTATAATGACAGGGAAGATGGAATCTGAAATGAAAGGAAGGTATTCTCAATTCTTTGAAATACCAGGTACGTAAATTTCGAGGACGAAATTTCATAAGGAGGGGAGATTGTAAGACCCCGAATTTTATGAAATAAAAGTATTCAATTTTTCTTATAATTATAATTCAGTAAATGGTTAAATTGATAAAAGTTAAAGTTAAGGGTGATATATGAATTTTTTTTCAAAATACGCAAGTGGTTATAAAATAATCATTGTTGTCGGGGAATATTCGTTTGGTCGTGGAATATTCTTTCTGTCGGGGAATATTCGTACGACGGCGCAGCATTTGTGGGCCCCATAACAAAATAACTGTCGGATGAAGAAAACGACAAATTTGAGTTTTTACAAATAACGGCGTAGTTGTTACCGTTAACACTGTTGGAATATCCGGTGGTTAAAATACAGTAATACTCGTTATTGCACAGTAGCACACGGTATTGCATAGTATTTTTGAAATTATTGATTCTTACGTAAGAAGGCACTACTCAATAATTGTTACAGTAATTACTGTTCAATATTTTATTTTATTGATTCAATAATTGCTACGTTGAAATTTTATATTATTGTTGTTCAATAATTGTCACTGCACAGTATTTTCCATTATCAGATCAATAATTCATATTATTTGAATAATATTATTAGATAACATTATTGGCAATGTCTAGAAAGTTCTGTCTAAGGAGAGGTTTGGTCATCTAATTGCGCGCCAGTAAGGAGAAATCCTTATTGGAAAGCCCCCTCTTTCCTGGGAACGGCCTGGTTGTCATAAATGTGATTCTGTAATATTATTTGTGAATAATTAATTATTGATTCATATGATAAGAAATATTTATTTTATGTGGATATAAATGAGGGATATATTTTTGTGGTTAAAAATGAAGGAGTTAATGTTGAGGTTTTTATCCGTATTTTTGTCGGAATGGAGGTATTAAAAATCAGGGTTTTTGAGATATTTTGCGGGGTTATAATTTTTAATCCGACCGTTGGATCGTGGTAATTTTTGGATATGTTATACATATATAAGTTGAGTATATGTCCACAAATTTTGAACCGTAAAAATGAACGTATGATTTATTATGAATTTTACGAGATGACTGGTTCAGAAATTGTTGAATTTTCGGAGTTTATCATTTTGGTGGAAAATTCTAGAATTGGTGGGCCCCACTTTGGTTGGTGAAGAAATGTGCTGAATTATATTTCAAATGTGGTGGGTGAGAATAGTAGCAGGTAAAGCCATCAGGTTACAGGTCAAAGTCTGCTTCGGCGTGCTAACATTTTCCTATAAATAGAGGGCTAAGTTAGAATTGAAAATCACACCAGAAACATAAGCTTTCTCTCTTTCTCTCTCTATATTATGAAGCATATTTTGTGAGTATTTAGATACTTTGAGAGTTGCTATTCAGTGCAAGTTTCCTTCGGCTTTGTATTCTAGTCAGAAATACTGCACTTTTGAGGTAAGGGATAGTAAGGGATTTTAAGGGTTGTTATGTTTTTCAGTTTCGTAATTTTTCTGACCTTCAAAAATTCTGGAAAAATTTGAAATGATATTTTGATGAGTTTTCTTGATTGTGTGCAAAAATGGTGATTTTTGGATGTATAGATTGAGAGTTATGAATTTTATGAGAAAAGACTATTTTAAAAGTAACCGCTTATAATTCCTTGTGGTTAACTCCAAAATTGATGAAATTTTTATTGGGAGTACATGTATATGATAGAAGTATACTCTGTAAATTTCAGAATTTTTGGACAAAAGTATAATTTTTGATAAATGTCTAAATATTCGGCTGTTTTGGCCATATGAAAAATAGTAAATGACTTTTAAAAATTCTCAAAAAAATATATGTTCACTATGAGACTATATTATGCTAAATCTCAAAAAAAAATATTTTTGGAACTGATTTGGTATTTTTCATGAAAATAGTCTAGTTATGAGTAAATTAATTAAATATGTTTTGTGAAGTAAGAAAATTGGAAAATAGGATTCTATGACTTTGAGAATCCTATATGAGGTGTATGTAGATTTTTGATGAGGGTTTGGATTATTGGTGATAAAATCTTATGAGTTTGGTATTTTAGAATGATTAAATGCATTATTTAGTAAAGTGTAAACAATTTAAATAAATTGTTTATAAGCTCAAGAAATATTTTTCTTTCAATATCATTATACCGAAATATTGTTATGTATTTTATTGTGAAATTTCTACCTTTTTGTGTCGAGCTTACTATTCATGAGTTACTATTCACGAGTTACTATTCACGACAAAATTGGTTTCTTTTTCTAACCAAATTATAGTTGATTTATAATATTACTCTTGAGATTAAATCTAGATGTTTTGATTATATTGATTTTACTATTATATATAACATTTTTATAACCTTGGTGTTGAAATTCTCTTTCACTGGAATGTAAAGATGGGTAGATTATTGGTATGATCATGACTAGGGTTCTCTTTGGCCTGTAGTGCAAAGTTGAATTGTGACTGGTATGATCATGACCATTGAATTTATAATTGAATATCTTAAGCTTAAGTGCAAAGGTGAATTGATCAACATGGTTATAATTATTGTTTATATAAATTCTAAAATGATTATAATTCTTTGAGATATTAATATCTTTGGCCTGTAGTGCAAAGATGAATTGTTGATGAATATCTTTGGCATGTAGTGCAAAGATGAACTGTTATTGAATATCTTTGGCCTGTAATGCAAAGATGGTCTGTTGATGAATATCTTTGGCCTGTAGTGCAAAGATGAACTGTTGTTGAATATCTTTGGCCATAGTGCAAAGATGGATTTATTAGTATGATTATGAACAGGAACTGTGATTTGGTATAACCATGATCTTTGATGTTTCAGGTAAAGACATGTGATGAAAATATTCTTCGTCTTGGGTGCGAAGAAAAATTTAGAATCACAGTTATGATTATGAGTTATTCATATGATTGTGAAAAGGAACTGTTGAGTGATGTTACAGGGATAAAACATTGTTGGTGGATTTTTAACATGGAAAAGATAATAGACTTTATAGTCTATTTGACTCTTCTAATGGATTGCTCGTTCCGCTGTAACTATGGTTGAAATTTTTATCATCTACCATATGTTCTAAATCTCTGATTTGTTACTGATGAAGACTATTGATAATTTATTTATCTTTAGTCATGATATTCTTTACTGGGCTAGTTGTGCTCACCCTTTTGTTTCACAATTCCTTTCAGGTAATAAGAGTGTAGCTGGGTCGAGCGGGGGTAACAAGGGAATAGAACGGTGGTCATCATTTAGTAGTTATATTTGGTGAAGAAAATAGGGTGAGGCGAACCCAACGTTGGAAGGGTGTTTCGTCACTATCATACAAGATGTCTAATGACATACAACCTCGTGTCATCATAAGACAGGGTTGTGCTCATCCACTTGCTGAGTATATCTACGAGCACTACCTATATAATCTTGGTGTTTGTTTGAAGTATAATTCTCAATTAGAGACAGTGGAGATAATGATAAGTCAAGAGAAGACTCACCATTGGGAAGAATATGATAGTAATCTTCTCATTTTTCTTTGGGGTCTATTTGGTCAACCAAGGATAATTCTGTGGCCATATGATATCTATCATAACCTAGAAGCATGACCTCCCATGTACGAAGGTTTCCTTGAGCACTTTCCAAAGATTCTAGTTTCTAAAAAAGTTTTTGACTGTACCTTTATGTAAGGTACCTTTGTGAAGTGCTGATACATGATGGTGTCCAATGTCACATTTGGTATATATTTGTATCCAAACTCACAGCATATGTGTTGTTGTATTTTGCACGACAATTGTTGTAATAAAGTTGTAGTTATTTTCTGTACCATGTATTTGGCGACTCATAATAGGTTGGATGGAATGGACCTGTTTTGGGGTTGTCACAAATAATTCCTGGAGTTCCACTGCCAGCTGCTATCGTGTCCTGGACAGTCATGTTGTAGACCCTTGCCGTTGATTTTGTTGGTTTGTTTGACGAAGTCGGTCCGATGATTGCTAAAGTTCCACTACCAGTGCCCGGGTTCACACTACCTACCTCCACCCTCCTCTTCGGACAATCCTTCACCCTATGTTCTGTCGATCCGCACAGAAAATATCCACTATTCATCATAGGATTGGGGCAGTTGGGAGAGATATGGCCCTCCTGCCCGCACTTGTAGCATACAAATTTCCCTTTCTAACATTCCCCCGAGTGGTTCTTCCCACATGTCTTACACTGCACCACCTGCTTCTTAGCACCTTCTTGTTTTACCTGGACAGTCCCAACATAGTTTCCCTTCCTCTTGCTACTACCACCCCTATTCCCACTATTAATTCCTACCTTCCCAGCTCCTTCGGTCTTACCCTTATTCTTCCTCTCCTTATTGTAAAGGCTCATGGCCTCACTTCCCTCCTCAGCAATAATTGCCTTCTCCATGAGTGCTACAAATGTAGGGATCTGCAACACTGCCACCTTGTTATAGAACCAGAGTTTTAATCCCAGCTCAAACCTTCTAGCTTTCCTAGCCTCCGTATCGACTTTATGCTGGGCAAACCTAGCTAACTCATTAAATTTGGCGGCGTATTCTGACACCGTCATATTCTCCTACTTCAACTCTAAAAATATTACCTCCATCCTCGCCTGCATACTAGGTGAAAAATAATTTTCGAAAAATAAAGTTTTGAACCTCTCCCATGTGACTACACCTTCTCCTGCCCTCGCCTGATTCGCCTTCCACCAAAAATTTTCCTCACCCTTCATCATGTAGGTGGCAAAAGCGGTCTTTTACCCCTCAGTTATCCTAGCTATTATGAACGCCTTCTCAATTTCCTTAACCCAAGTTTGGGCTTCAACAGGATCAGTTGTACCTTTAAATTCTGGCGGTCCTATAGCCTTAAAGTCTTTAAAGTTAGCTAAGCGGTTGTCCAGCTGGTTTCCTGCAGCTGGTATTCCCTGTTGCATAGCCTGAGCTATCATGTTTGCGAAGTTCTGCATCGGGTCTGCTTGTTGTTGTCCCTCAACGTTATTGACAGATTCTTCTGCCCTTTGGTTGCGAGTTTGACGTCTTGGCGGCATTATCTGATTAAATAAAATCATAAATTTAACTTACATTCTAAACCTTATCATATAAGTTTAATATTTTAAACTTGCTTCATCACTCAAACATAGATTCATATTCATTTAACGAATATTTTACATAACTTAGCACATAATGCTTTAAACATCATTCATCCCTTTGTGACTACAAAAGTCGGGATTTATAACCTTGACCAGCACAAAAGTTTTAGAATATTACATTACACAGACATACTAAGCACACATATTACATTAAACATGCCTACACAACAGAACTTATACAACCAATTTACTAAGTCTTTTCCTTGGACAACCGTTCGCTCGATGACCTTTCATCCCACAGATAAAACATGCTCCTAACTTAAAGTCGAGACAATGATGAGAGGTATGTCCCTCATGTCCGCAAATGTAACATATCTTTCTCCCTTTCCTGCATACGCCTTCATGTTTCTTGTCACAGTTTGTACACTTTTCTATTTTGTTAGCGTCCTCTTGGTTGTTACCGGATTTTTTTAAGTCATGATCTTCTATCTTTGTTTTCCCCTCCTTGCTCGGAGCTACACACGATGTGTTGTTTGAGGCTCCCATCTGATCAATTTGGATTTTAAGCTTATCTTGTTCTTCCATTGTTTCTATTAACGCCTGATGCAGTTGACTATTTATTAGCTTTTCTATTTCCCATAGCCTCTCCAGAGAAGAAACCTTGTTCCTCAGATCTTTCACCTCCGTTGATGCTTGGTCAGCTTCAACTTTAGTGTCCGAATCACTATCTGTCAGCTCCACCATCTCTGGATCTGGTATTACGTTTTCTATAATAACGACATCGTCTGAGTTGTTTTCATCGTGAGCCTCTATTTCAGCTATTGGCTTCGATATCATCTCGGGTGTATGGGTTTGATCCTTCTTCATGCTATATGCATATAACAAGCCTTTTCTGTAAAACTCCAAATTTTACAAATAAGATTTAATTTTCTCGAAATAAATTTTTTTTAATATGATGGTATGGATTTGATATAATGTTATAGTTGTGGGTAGTATTTATAAATTTTGCAAAGTATGCAAGTTGTTGTATAATATTCGATTGGTCGGGGAATATTCTTTTTGTCGGGGAATATACGTACGGCAGTACAATCATTGGTGGACCCCGCAACAGAATTATTGTCGGATTGAGAAAACGACAAAATACTTTATGAAAATAACGACGGAAGTTTTACCGTTAATACTGTTGAACTACTCGGTAGTAAAAGTACAGTAATACGTGTGGTTGTATAGTATCATACGGTATTGATTATTGATGCTTACGTGAGAAGTCACTCAGTTTTGTTTTATTAGTATTATTAATGTAATAAAACAGAAAAGTTTTTTATATAAAACAAAATATTTTTATAAAGTTATTCGTTTTATTAGGCTAATAGTAAAATCTTTTTATATAAAACAGAATACTTTTATAAAGTTATCTGTTTTATTAGACAATAATTAGAATATATTATATTTTATTATGCATAGTATTTGCATAGTAAAATCTTTTATAAAGTTATTCGTTTTATTAGATTATAAATAGAATATATTATATTTTATTTAAAAGATTTTGCTTTAAATATGGACCGTCAGATTAAAGTAAATCAATCTACACCGTTCATGAGTTAGTTACTATGCAGTTCATTTTTCTATAAATAGAAGCTCATTCCTTCATTATTTTCTTACGAATTCACTGAAACTCTAGAGAGAGAAACTATAGAGAGAAAGAAGAAAAGTATTCTGCTACTTCACTACTCTAATATCAAGTTTCTTTTACGGTAAGGGATATTATTTGTTGTACTCGTAAAGGGTATTCTTTCTTTCTTATTCATGAAGAGAACTTCTGTTATTCCATTCTTTATTATTCTGTTGGAATAACCTGTATACGCGGGCTACCCTATACTTGGTGAAATTATTCTGTTATAACATTATTTATTATTATGTCGGAATATCCTGTCTGTGCGTTTACGTCGGACTTGGTTCCATTATTTATTATTCTGTCGAAATATCCTGTCTGTGCTTTACGCCGGACCTGGTTCCATTATTTATTATTCTGTCGGAATATCCTGTCTTTGCGTTTACGCCGGACTTGGTTCTATCATTTATTATTCTGTCAGAATATCCTGTCGGTGCATTTACGCATGACCTGGTTTCACTATTTATTTTTCTGTTGGAATAACCTGTCTGTGCGGTCTATCGCATGCTTGGTGAATTATTTTGTTATTTCATTCTTTATTATACTCAGTTGGTTAAAGTTTTAGCTTTTATACTCCATGAAATTAGTGGAATATCTTTGATATTTGCGCTTCATCCAGTATCTTTTCATGAAAATATTCTTCTGAGCATTCTTGAATTTTACTCTACAAAGCAATATCATGTTGACAATTTGGACGTTGTTGGTTCCTGGATAAATTAATTCTTGAACTTGTTTTATTGAATTCTTATATCATTGTCATCATCCTCATGTTTATATTATGTTGAAAGTCATCTGTGGCCTGTAGTGCATAGATGGACTTGGTATGATTATGACCAGGGATTATTCGGTATAATCATGACCGTAATGTTATAAATGATGTGAAAAAAAGTCCTCATTGGCCCGTAGTGCATTGATGTACAGTTTTTGGTATGATTATGGCTATGGATTCTCTTTGGCCGTAGTGCAAAGATAAATTATTTTATGGCATGATCAGGACTGTTGATGAAAACATAATTATCGTTAGCCGTAGTGCATGGATAATTCATGGTAGTGATACTAAAGAATATCCTTGGCCGTAGTGCAGGGGTGATTCGATGATGTGAATTATTTACTAAGTTGAGTCCCAGCGATAAAAGTCATGAAAAACCTTTTAAATCATAAAAGATAGTAGATTTTATTCTCTACTTGACTCTTTTAATGGGTTGCTTGTTCCGCTGCAGTTAAACTTGATGTTTGTTATATTGTATCAGTTTAACACTGTTTAAGACTAATGATAATTTTTTCTGCATTATCTTAGTCATAATATTTTTTACTAGGCTAGTTGAGCTCACCCTTTCTTTCACTGTTCTCTTTAGGAAATTAGAATATAGCTGGGACGAGTCGGGGATCAGAGTGATGGATCAGATGATAGTATTAGTAGTCCTCACTATTCTGTTAAATATTGTGACAATAAATTTAATGAGGACTTATTCTGAGAGTGAATATTGTCTAGAAGACAGTATTTGTATTGAAACTCATAGCTTTCTTGTGGTATATTAAAGATTGTATTTGTATTCTGTACCATGTATTTGGCGACTCAGAATAGGTGATGTATACCTATTTTGGGGGCGTCACAGTTGGTATCAGAGCTTAGGGATATGATCCCTGGCTAGGATGTGAGAATAGAACTAGGAGGGGTGAGGCGGGTAATTCCTTAGCTAGTATGACCTACCTAAGTTTATTTGGTATTTAATTGGTCAGTCAGAGTATAGAGATAATATGTGATAGGTTAATTAACCTTTATTTTGTGGCAGTATTTGAAAATGACATCCGAGAATGTTGAGAATAGCAATGGAGCACATGAGACCATGGAGACACCTCTAATCTCCAACCAAGATAATGTTCTTAGAGATATCCATGTGGTGATTGAGGAATTAAAAGTTGCACTCAAGCTAGTCGCAAAGGTAGCAACTGAGAGTGAGGAAGAAGAGGAACCCGAGGAGGATTTATTAGAAGAACTTATTGAACAAAATGTAGAATTGCAAAATCGTATTCATGAGTTAGAAGAGCAGGCTGAAGAACGGAAGGCGGTCGTAGAACAAAGGAATGTAACAATTCAAAATTGTATTACCCAATGTGCGGTAGCTGAACAGGAGCGCTCTTTGGCAGAGTATACGATATTAATGCTAGAATCTGAGAATTTAAATGTCAAGGAGCAGCTGAAAGAAGAAACAACTGAACGAGTGAGAATGAAAGATGCATGAGTAAAAGCCACACGACGCGTTGATATTGTGGAAAGAGAAGTCCGATCCAAGAAAGCTAAAATAGATGATATGTATTTCTCTTTTTCGACAGCAATTGGGAGAACCCAGCATCGAGTTTTGAATTACCCAATACATTGCGGTCAACCCCAATTCGATATGGATCGAAGGCTAATGATTCAGATCATGGAGCAGGAGTACGACAAAGCAGTTGAGGGTGGAATATGTCCTATAGCGAAAGTCAATTCTAGTGGTAATGACAACACCAAAGATTGTCCCGAACAAGTCAAATTTGGTAGTTTAAGGGAGAGCATTTTTCGTGACAAAGAATCGAACGAAGTTATCACGGGTTAGTTAATTATAAATTCTTGCGAAGTCTATGCCTTATTCGATACCAGTTCTACCTATTCTTTTATCTCTCTTGCTTGCGCTCAACGTTTAAATTTAACTCCGGAGAAGTTAGACTTTGACTTATTGGTTAAAACTTCGTTAGTAGAAACCTTCGTTACCTCCACTATTTATAAATCTTATTCAAATCAACACTTTCACGTTACTTGTCGATCGTATCTCTTTGATAATACTTGCCTTTGATGTGATTTTAGGAATTGATTAGTTAACTACTCATCATATTTTTTTTTGTAAGGTTGTTAGCTTTCATACTCCTAACCAACCTGTTATGCGAATTCAAAGTAACCAAACCACTAAAGTCAATCATTGTCATATCAATCTATAAGTAAAGAGCCCTGAGCCTTTATCTGGTGACTTCCTTGTGTGGAATGCACCAAAGCCAGACTTTCTGTAGGCGACATCGTGAATGACGATGGCAAGTTGATAGGTATCAATGTGACGTGCTACCCAAGTCTTGGATGAGGGTCACAATTTTGAACGATATTTCTATTATTAATAAAGTTCCTAACGTATTTTTGAAGACTTCTTAGCCTACCCTAGAGCGTAAAATCGAATTTTGTATTGACTCCAGTACAAAACCCATTTCTTAAACCCTTAAATATTTCTTCAACTAAAGCGAACGTATCATGCGCCAAAGACGTTGGCTCGAGCTGTTGAAGATTATGACCATACCATTCAATATCATCGCGGAAGAACGAAAGTGGTAGCTAACGAGTTGAGTAGAAGATCGTATGCGAGTGAGATGTTGTTAACACAAAGACCCATTTCGTATAACTTACAAATGATGAAGATAGAGTTAAAGACTCTAGGGACCCACGTGAAGATAACGAATATACGATTAAAATCGACTTTAATCGATAAAGTTAAAGCCGCTCAAGCTACATACTCAGAGCTGATGAATGTGAAGAAGAAGGTTCAAGAAGGCGTTATCTCAACCTTCGATTTAATTGACCCATTTGAAATCCTCGATCGAGTACGAACTGTGGCTTATAGACTCATTTTACCGCCAAGTATGTCGTGTGTTCATAACGTTTTTCACGTATCGTTGTTAGTAAAAACTTAGTCTTGGGGGACTTTGGAGCCAAATTTTAGAATAATTAATGAATCTAAAAAATTATGAAATTATGGGAGTTTTGTAGAGCATGTTACAAGCTTTCCATAGCCTCGAAAACGGACTAATTCCGATAACAGATGAAGAAGTTATGACGATTTGAAGTATATGTGTAAAAAGTTACAAAATCTGAAAAATTGGAGTTAAGTGCCAAAGGTCGAGCGCCTAGGAACTAGACTCGGCGCTTGGAATATGTTCTTGGATGCCTAGCCACTTGCCCAAGGCCAATTTTGGGCACCTAGGCGCTGGTCTAGTGTTAAGCTAAAATCTGTTTGGACGTCCTTTAGTAAATTGGGCATAACTTTTTCATACAAACTCCGATTGAGATGATTCAAGATGATCCGGAACGAGAACGAATAGACCTACAACGTTTGTTCTTTACGTTATTTAATTTGAGATCATTAGAAGGGGTAAAAATGGTTATCTTTGGAATTATTATGTTTTCAGAGGCAATCGGAGGACGTCGGGCATGCACGTATGCAACGTGCAATGTTTTTGATGATAAAGGTATTCAAGGTTATAACTCAAGAGTTAGAATTTAAAGTGAAGTCAAGATATCCTCACCTATTCGGCATACCAGGTACGTACGTAAATTTCGAGGGCGAAATTTCATAAGGAGGGGAGTTTGTAAAACTCCAAATTTTACAAATAAGATTTAATTTTCTCGAAATAAAATTTTTTTAATATGATGGTGTGGATTTGATATAATGTTATAGTTGTGGGTAGTATTTATAAATTTTGCAAAGTATGCAAGTTGTTGTATAATATTCGATTGGTCGTGGAATATTCTTTTTGTCGGGGAATATCCGTACGACAGTACAATCATTGGTGGACCCCGTAACAAAATTATTGTTGGATTGAGAAAACGATAAAATACTTTATGAAAATAGCGGCGGAAGTTTTACCGTTAATACTGTTGAACTACTCGGTAGTAAAAGTACAGTAATACGTGTTGTTGCATAGTAACATACGGTATTGATTATTGATGCTTACGTGAGAAGTCACTCAGTTTTATTTTATTAGTATTATTAATGTAATAAAACAGAAAAGTTTTTTATATAAAACAAAATACTTTTATAAAGTTATTCGTTTTATTAGGCTAATAGTAAAATCATTTTATATAAAACAGAATACTTTTATAAAGTTATCTGTTTTATTAGACAATAATTAGAATATATTATATTTATTATGCTTAGTATTTGCATAGTAAAATCTTTTATAAAGTTATTCGTTTTATTAGATTATAAATAGAATATATTATATTTTATTTAAAAGTCATGAAAAGCCTTTTAAATCATAAAAGATTGTAGATTTTATTCTCTACTTGACTCTTTTAATGGGTTGCTTGTTCCGTTGCAGTTAAACTTGATGTTTGTTATATTGTATCAGTTTAGCACTGTTTAAGGCTAATGATAATTTATTCTGCATTATCTTAATCATAATATTTTTTACTGGGCTAGTTGAGCTCACCCTTTCTTTCACTGTTCTCTTCAGGAAATGAGAATATAGCTGGGACGAGTCGGGGAACGGAGTGATGGATCAGATGATAGTATTAGTAGTCCTCACTATTTTGTTAAATAGTGTGGCAATAAATGTAATGAGAACTTATTCTGAGAGTGAATATTATCTAGAAGACATTATTTATATTGAAACTCACAGCTCTGTTGTGGTATATTAAAGATTGTATTTGTATTCTGTACCATGAATTTGGCGACTCAGAATAGGTGATGTATACCTATTTTGGGGGTGTCACATTTTCCACCAGACATCTACACATATAAATTATCCTGATTAGCATATTGTATACACACACAGAAAACAGTAGTTTTATATAAGTTATCTTTTATTTTGTTTGACGATGAATTTATTTAATTCTCCTCTTTTTAAACTCCATATGAGTTATTTATATTTTCAACGTTTCCCTCTGTTCTAAGGTTATAGCCTAAGGTATAACCCACCTATGGTTTTTAACCCTAAGCTCTGATACTATGATGTGACACCCCCAAATTCGGGTACTTAAAACCCGAACTCGGTGCTTCACGATACCATTTCTATGAGCGGAATAATACTAATAATAATAACAATAATATAAAAAAATTAACTTAATTTACATATTCATCAGAGTCTGAATCCCAAGTACGTAACCTTTAAACATTCATTATAACCCATGATAGATAATTAATATCATACTTGTCTTAATAATATCAAACTAATACATAAACTACCAAAAATCTTATTTGGTTAGCTTTCCTTTCCCTTTGTTTCTGTATGAGCATTCTGGTTCTTCACACTTAGCTAAAAACATTTAAATTAAGCAAGGATGAGCATTTGAGTGCCCAGCAAGTAATAGCAATTATATATATAAGCTGGAAGAATTTAAATATTCTCTTTATACTACCCTTCTACAACAAATCAATAGTTGTGAAGTATCTATACCGATAATAATAGCATAACAACCTTTTTTTTCAAATTTTTGAAACTACACAATAACTATAAATAGGCTTTAGGGACATACTATGAACATTATTTTCATTTTTGAAAAGGTTAAACAAAAATTCATCTGCAAACCGTCATAACTTACTGGCACGGGGGTGATCAGCCCGTTGTACCCTATATTGATCAATACTACATATAAGAACCAGAGTATCGTTCACTCTGTCCGCCTTGGGCGCATAAAAGTTTTCCCTTGATCGGGATGTTCATACTAGTCTGGAATACGAACCAAAACAATTTGATTGGATACAAAGAAGTTTTATCATATTCAACGATATTTCTAAATCTGTGTCTAGCTGGTCCAATAGTTTAGACGGCTTATATATATATATATATATATATATATATATATATATATATATATATATATATCAACATGTGATTAAATACAATGATTATCCAAGTGGGGACACTTGTATAACCATATTTAGAAATTAACGAACAGAATATATATATTTGAATTACCATATACTAACATGTTGATAAATAATGATCGGATATAGAATATATCACAATAGGGTTAATAATATAGCATAATAATAATATAATTCTAAAACTTCTTACTCATGTTCATTGCATAAAGGAAATGCAAAGGTAAGATACTAGCCTGATACGCTGCTTACAGTTCACAACTTAGTTCTATCGTTTATATCACGACCTATCATCAATAAGATCATTCCTTCGATTAGAATAATATACTATAACACATAGTACTGCATTTCGCAATCAGCACATAACCTAATCACATTATTATCCATGATTAACAACCATTGAATCACAAATAATCACATATCTAATTAAATTATCTAATTCCAGATCAATTTCTGAAACATGTCGGTGCACCGGTAGCTTTATCGGGTAATTATCGAGTCTAAGACTCTGTCTTATAACTTAGTATCAGTCATATTATTTTTAAATGACTTATAACAATTTTAAAATATTTATTATAATTTATCATGAATTTTCAAACATCGGAATCATTATTAAATAATTTAAATATTAAACAATTCTATTATCATTAATATTTAATTAATATTAAACTATTAATGAAATCATTGCCAAAATATTAAAGTTATTTATAATAACTTAGAATATTTTTAAAGTATTTATATTACCCTTAAATGATTTTTAAAATATTTAAAATCATTTTTAAATAATTATCATTAATATTAAATTATTAATGTACTATTCATCTAAATATTAAAAGTCCTAACTTAAAATATTTTTAATTCATTTATATCCCCTTTTAAATGATTTTTAAATTAATAAAACTATTTTTAAACTATTTATTTAATATAATTATTAAATAAATTTAATATCATTAATAATAACTTAATACTCATTAATATTAAATTATTAATTAAATTATCCTTTAAATATTAAAAGTTATGTTTTATAACTTAAAATATCTTTAAACACTTTATTTTCATTTAAAATGATTCTTCTAATATTAAAATTATTTTTAAACTCAATTATTTAATATAATTATTAATTAATAAAATTTAACTTTAAATATTGAAAGTTATATTTTATAACTTAAAATATTTTTAAATTCCTTATTATTATTTAAAATGATTTTTAATATAATAAACTCATTTTTAATCAATTTATTTAATTTATTTAGTAAATAACTTAATTATCATTAATATTAATTTATTAATAAAAATTATCACATAATATTAAAAGTCATTAAAAATAACTTAAAATATTTTCTTATATCATAATATAATTTTAAATGATTTTTTATGTATTAAAATCATTTTTAAATAATTTATTTAATATAATAATTAAATAATTTAAATACTTTTAATATTTCAAAAATATTAAATATTTATGAAATATATTCAAAATAATTAAATACTAATTTTCGGACCTCAAAATAATTTTTAATAGTTTATTTGGTATTTTTAATAATTAAAAACTATTTTTTTTTCTATTTATTTAATATAATTAATTAATTTTATAAGGAAACTGTCGCTAAAGGGCCTTATAGCGACGAAACTGTCGCTATAGGTGTTCTTGAGGTGTTCTTCATGAAACCCAAAACATCAAGCCCATTGTCGAGTGACCAGGTTTGACCAGGTCTAACTTCGTGTGTGTTGTGTTTCAGGGGATGTTGTTTGTCAGATCATGTAATACTAATACAAGACTACAAGATCCAACAACAATCAAGTTCATACCACACATAACCAAAGAGATCTAACCGAACAAAGTAGCTGTCAGAGGCTGTTCTTCATTTTTGGGTTACCCAGAAATGAAGAGCAGTTCATGTAGCCTACATTGGGCTTCCACAACTTGTGATTCCGGCAATGTTTAAGTGATATAAGAATTGCAGTATTTAGCCAACATGTAAGGCTACAAATCTATTACACAAAATTAACAAAACATCAACAGAATCGACATATACTGATTGGTCAAACCTTGTCAGAAATACGTGATCATACGTTTTCTGGGTTACCCAGAAAATGTATTTCATGTTCTTCCTACTCGGTTTGACCGTTCATTAAATCCAACACGAATGATGTTTAGACTATATAAAAGTTTGAATCGACAGTTAACATAACATACTACCATATAGTTAAAAAAAAACTTAAAACACCAAAAACCTGATAGATCTAGAGCCTCAAATATCCTGTCAGATGCTCTTATCCGATTTCTGGGTTGCCCAGAAATAGTCCGGTCAATGCCAGTCAAAGGTATTTGACCGTTAATAACTTTTATTCTAGACATCAAATGACACTGATTCTTTTTGCAGACTAAAGACCACATTACAAGCTACCAATACCAACTTAAAAACAACACAAATCATAAAAGAGTAAGGATCTGTGGCCACTGACATTCGTTGTTAGACCACAAAACCAAGGTTTTCCAGATTTTTGAAAATCATCAATTTGAAGACTTAGATGTTATGGATCTGTATAATACCAACCCATATCATCAAAATAGATTATAACTAACATATTTTAACAATAAAAACTATCATCTAACATAGCAACTAAGATCAGATTTTTCAAATTAGGTTTATACCTTATATGAACAAGTTTTGATTCTAGCTTCTGAATCTGTTCAAGGTGATCGTGGGGCTGGTTTTGTGACTGAGATTCCTTGAAATTTTCGTGGGTTTGGGTTGTGAGAGAAGGCTTGGGTGTTGTGCATAAAAATGGCTAGCAAATAATTTTCTCTCTCCTTCAATCTATTTATAGAACATAGATGCAAT
Source organism: Panax notoginseng (assembly GCA_016801055.1). Lineage (NCBI taxonomy): Eukaryota > Viridiplantae > Streptophyta > Magnoliopsida > Apiales > Araliaceae > Panax > Panax notoginseng. The sequence continues at coordinate 93,030,197 of CM029018.1, forward strand.
GAATCTAACATGCAAGGTGTCAAAATGGATAAGCTTGATTGATTTTTAGGCATGTGCTATAAATCTAGAGTGATGACTTGCAAGTTATTCCATTAAATAAATTCAAAATGGCTATTTTAGTAAACTAACAAAGTGGTTTAAAGGTATTTTTGTCCATGACACTTGAATCTAGGTTAAAATCAATAGATCTTAAACCTTAAGGTTTTCTAAATAATTTCTAGAGTTTGAAAAATTAAGATTAAAGTTCAATAAAATTTTAATTTGACCACACTAATTAAAATTAGAGGTTTTAATAGAAAATTAGGGTTTTAAAAAGAAATTATTTAGGGTTTCTAGAATTTTAATTAGGGTTTACCTAATCAATCACTTAATACACAACACAAAACATATAAAACAGTTATATAACAGTCTTAAATTCCCAATTGATTTTCAAATTATGGTTTCTCATAGTAAAACTAGGGTTTTAACATTAAACACCATAATTGACCAACCATTATCAATACGTACATACCGTATATAATTATAACACTGAAAAATTAAAATATAATTAATATTATATTATTTTTCTCATACATTGACAATAATCTAAAATTAGGGTTTAGATTGCATATCTGATTTATTCTTCATATTTAACCTTAATAATTAAGGTAAAATAATTAACTTAATAATCTGTACTAAAACTCATATAATAAAATAATTATTATAATTATTCTAAAAATCACTCCATATATTATTTAAATAATATATGATTATATTTTCATGGAAAATAATTAATAAAAGTATATCTACTATAAATTAATTATTATAAGAATATACTTTATAAAAAGCAATAATTCTAAATAAAATTATTTGTAAACATTTATGTAATAAATACATTTTTATTTACCACATAATTACGTATACGCATTATCTTGTACAAATCCTCATCCTTAAAATATAAAAAAAAAATATATACGCAAATTTTTTTATTTATTTATATAGAAAATATCGAGTTGTTACAGTTAAGATATTGTGCACAGTATGGTACTAATGGCAGATCCCCCTAAGTACAAGAAGAAGAGTCCATAGTCTCATGACTGTTAAAGGTTTTAAGTATAACCCTTGATAACCTAGGACATAGTTCAAGGTCTTATGACCCTCAGATTTCTTTTGATTCTTGTTATTCATTCTTGATTCAAAAGTTGAGCTTTATTTCAGAAGTCTTTGATTTATTCGCATGTTATTATTTTGTTACTTTCATTATTATACTTGTGGGCAATCGTGCTCACTCTTGCGTAATAATAACATTGCAGTTAAGAACGAAAGAGCAGACGAACCTTCCACTAGTAAAGGCAAGGGCAAGCTTAGCAAGTAATGAAGATTATTTATTTATGTGGTTATGTAATGATAATTAGAATTGATGTTACTTAAGACTTATTTGTTTATGTTTCCGCACAGATGATTTAAGGTTAGAGTAACCTGGAATTTATTTATTATGAAGTTGATGTAACCCTATAAGGGGAGAGATTTATTATTATTTCTATCTATTGCATGGTTTGCATTTTATTTATGGGTAGATAGATAGATGATGTTTGTACAGTGAACACCAAATCCTGTGGAAATGGAAGTACCAGATTTGGGGGTGTCACAGGTTGGTATCAGAGCTGTAAGTTATGAACCTTAGGTGGGGGAATAACCTTAGGTAATAGCCTTATAGGAAGAACATAGTGAAGGAAAACTCTTATCGAGTTCTAAGAGATGAATTTCTTAATTCATTGAAGATAATAAAAGACTCTATGTGCTTATGTGTTAATCTATGTGTTTGTTAGCACAGATTAGTAATTAAAACTTAAAATTTTATTGTCAGGATGTCGGTTGTTGGAGGAGCTAGTCAAGCTGGGGAGGAGAAACCCCGAGTGCCTATTGAGAAGGATCCCCGAGACATTCATGTTATCAGGGAGCAGTTGATTCAGAGGGAGCCATCTCCGTTGATCACAGTTGTTGGTTAGGAGCATGAGCCTGAGACTGATCCAGAAGAGAATCTTGAGGAGGAAGAGGAAGAGGAAGAAGAGGAGTTCCCATCGAACTCCATTGATCCTGAGATGTATGATGCACTTTATGATCATAACATAGAGTTGCAGGATACTGTTCAGGATTTGACTGAGCAAGCGGTTAGTCAGCAGATTACTATTGAGCAGAAGGATAGGGAGATTGTGACTCTTCACACACGTTTAGGAAATGTAGAGTGGGATCTGGTTCACGAGAAGGGTCAAACCGAGGATAAGTCCGCAGAAATAAAAATGTTGAAGAAGGATCTGAAAGAGAGCTCAGAGAGGCTTGCCATAGCAGAGGAGGGCTGGGTACCAGAGTCACGTCGTGCTGATCTTGCAGAAGATGAACACCGCGCGAAGAAGGTTAAACTCGAGGAGACATACTCTACACTTAATAACGCAATGGATGAAGCCCAGGATCGAGTTTTGAGGTACCCAATCCAGTTTGAAGGTCTACCATCGTACATGCTGGATTACAGGACGATGTCTCGCATCATAGAAGAGGAGCGTAGCAAGGCTATTCGGAGCCTTAACAGACAGTGATAGTATTAGTTTAATTATGTGAAAACTATTTGGTAGTTAATAATGTAAATTCTAATGTGTTTATAAACAAAGGAATATTTTGATGTTTTAAATCTTGTAGATTCTTTATCTCGGGATAGTTGATGTAAATAGCAGTGACACTATCTTATGATGTTAAAACTTTTGAATTTAATGAAGTGTCAGAGTTTATTTGAAGTAATGTGTTAAGTGAATTATGATTAAATATTCTAGTTAAGCCTTAACTATTTAGAGAATTTAATAAAGATCTAATAAGCGTATATTCTTAACAGAAATATGCCGCCTAGAAGACAAAATCGTCAACCAGCTCAGGAAGAGTCAACGAATAATAACAATAACGCCAATGCCAATCCCGTCCAATAATTAGTGAACTTACTAGCTGGAGCAATGAATAATCAACCTCAAGCTCCACCGAATACTTCGTTTAAGGATTTCAAGGCGGTGGGACCCCCAGAGTTTAAAGGTTCTATGAACCCGATCGAAGCTCAGACTTAGTTATAGAGATGGAGAAGGTTTTTGAGGTCGCAAGAGTCAGAGAGGACCAGAAGACCGCTTTTGCAACGTTTTTGCTGAAATCTGAAGCTAGTTTTTGGTGGCAAGCAAACAAGGTTCATAGAGGAGAAGGTATAATAACCTGGGAGAGGTTCAAGGAGATATTTTTCGAGATGTATTTCTCAACTACCTCACAAAACTAATTGGAGGTCCAGTTTCTGGAATTGAAGCAGGGGAATATGTCTGTATCAGATTATGCGGCTAGATTCAACAAGTTGGCAAGGTTCGCCACGTATCAAGTGCACACGGACGAGAGAAAAGCAAGAAGGTTCAAACAAGGTCTGAAGTTGTGGTTGTATAGTAAAGTGTCGATGTTTCAGTTGAAGACATTCATCGTGGTACTAGAGAAAGCTATGCTCGCTAAAGGTGGAAGCGATGCAGTAACAAAGTATAATCAGGAGCAAAAGAAGAAGAAGAGTGAGAATGAAGGTAATAACAAGACTGGTAGGAGTAGCACTAGGGGTGGCCATAATCAGAAGATGAAGTGGACGGATAACTCGTCAGCTGAAAGTCAACAAGGAGGGCAAAAGAAGAAGATCGAAGCGTGCTAAACCTGCAGAAAAGCTCATATGGGAGTTTGCATGAAAGAGAAGCGAGTGTGCTATAATTGTGGTCAGGAAGGCCACATAGCACCAAACTGTCCGAACCCAAAGAAAGGTGCATGTTTCACTTGTGGCTCAAAGGATCATCTGGCAAGGGACTGTCCCAAGAAGGGATCCGAAGGAACGAGTTCAGGAGGAAATAGAGGGAATACCGGTGGAAGCACTCTGACTATCGCAGCACCAACCGTAACCAACCGACCGACTGCCAGAACATTCAACATGACAGTGCAGGATGCAATATAGTCTCGCGATGTGGTGTCAGGTATCATTCCGATCAATAAAGTTAATGCTTATGTGTTATTTGATTCGGGTGCTACTTGCTCATTTATATCCGATGACTTTGATAAGAATTTAGAATTGCCTAAGGATGAGTTAGAATACCCCATGAACATAGAAATCGCGAATAGAGAAATAATCCCTGTTAAACATGTGCATAAGAACTGTAGAGTGGATATTAAGGGTAATATCATGAACGTAGATCTTATCCCTATTCGACTTGGGAAATTTGACGTTATCTTGGGAATGGACTGGTTATTCAATTACGGGGCGATAATTGATTGCCAAAAGAAGCGTATTAACCTTATGACTCCGTCAAAAGTTATGTTTTATGGTAGCAAGTCGCCTAGACAAGCGAGTTATCTGACGATGATGCAGACTAGGAAGTTGTTATGACAAGGATATGTAGGATATTTAGCATACATAATCGATAGTCGTAAAGAGAATCCGAAAATAGATGAGATACCAGTAGTGCGAGATTTCGTAGACGTATTTTCGGACAATTTGTCGGGACTTCCTCCAGATAGAGCAGTTGAATTCGTGATCGATTTGGCTCCAAGAACGGCTCCAATATCGAAGGCACCATACCAAATGGCACCAGTAGAGATGAAAGAATTAATGGTACAACTATAAGAATTATTGGACAAGAAGTACATTCAACCGAGCATATCGCCGTGGGGAGCGCCGGTGTTGTTTGTGAAGAAGAAGGATGGAATGATGCTACTCTGCATTGATTATAAAGAACTGAATAAGGTCACGATTAAGAATATATATCCATTACCGAGGATCGATGATCTATTTGATCAATTGAAGGGAGCAAAATACTTTTCCAAGATAGATTTGAGGAGCGGTTATCATCAACTGAAGGTGAGACCAGAGGATTACCGAAGATAATGTTCAGAACACGATACGGTCACTACGAATTTCTGGTAATGTTGTAACGACCCCAAAATAGGTTCATTCCACCCAACCCATTCTGAGTCGTCAAATACATGGTACAGAAAATAACTACAACTTTATTACAACAATTGTCGTGCAAAATACAACAACACATATGCTGTGAGTTTGGATACAAATATATACCAAATGTGACATTGGACATCATCATGTATCAGCACCTCACAAAGGTACCTTACATAAAGGTACAGTCAAAAACTGTTTTAGAAACTAGAATCTTTGGGAAGTGCTCAAGGAAACCTTCGTACATGGGAGGCCATGCGTCTAGGTTATGATAGATATCATATGGCCACATAATTATCCTTGGTTGACCCAATAGACCCCAAAGAAAAACGAGAAGATTACTATCATATTCTTCCCAATGGTGAGTCTTCTCTTGACTTATCATTATCTCCACTGTATCTAACTGAGAATTATACTTTAAACAAACACCAAGATTATATAGGTAGTGCTCGTATATATACTCAGCAAGTGGATGAGCACATCCCTGTCTTATGATGACACGAGGTTGTATGTCGTTAGACATCTTGTATGATAGTGGCAAACCACCCTTCCAACGTTGGGTTCGCCTCACCCTATTTTCTTCACCAAATATAACTACTAAATGATGACCACCGTTCTATTCCCTTGTTACCCCCGCTCGACCCAACTACACTCTTATTACCTGAAAGGAATTGTGAAGCAAAAGGGTGAGCACAACTAGCTCAGTAAAGAATATCATGACTAAAGATAATTAAATTATCAATAGCCTTCATCAACAATAAATCAGAGATTTAGAACATATGGTAAATGATAAAAATTTCAACCATAGTTGCAGCGGAACGAGCAATCCATTAGAAGAGTCAAATAGACTATAAAGTCTATTATCTTCTCCATGTTAAAAATCCACCAACAATATTTTATCCATGTAACATCACTCAACAGTTCCTTTCCACAATCATATGAATAACTCATAATCATAATTGTGACTACAAATTTTTCTTCGCACCCAGGACGAAGAATATTTTCATCACCTGTCTTTACCTGAAACATCAAAGATCATGGTTATACCAAATCACAATTCCTGTTTATAATCATACTAACAAATCCATCTTTGCACTACGGGCCAAAGATATTCATCAACAAACCATCTTTGCACTACGGGCCAAAGATATTCAACAACAGTTCATCTTTGCACTACAGGCCAAAGATATTCATCAACAATTCATATTTGCACTACAGGCCAAATATATTCATATCTCAAAAAAATATATAATCATTTCAGAATTTATATAAACAATAATTATAACCATGTTGATCAATTCACCTTTGCACTTAAGCTTAAGATATTCAATTATAAATTCAATGGTCATGATCATACCAGTCACACTTCAACTTTGCACTACAGGCCAAAGAGAACCCTAGTCATGATCATACCAATAATCTACCCATCTTTACACTCCAGTGAAAGAGAATTTCAACATCAGGGTTATAAAAATGTTATATATGATGATAAAAATAATATGATCAACATCTAGTTTTAATCTCAAGAGTAATATTCGTAAATCAACTATAATTTGGTTAGAAAAAGAAACCAATTTTTATCGTGAATAGTAACTCGTGAATAGTAACTCCTGAATAGTAACCCCGACACAAAAGATAGAAATTCCACAATAAAATACATACCAATATTTCGGTATAATGATATTGAAAGAATAACATTTCATAAATTTATAAACAATTTATTTTAATTGTTTACACTTTACTAATTAATGCATTTAATCATCATAAAATGTCAATTCTTATAATTTCATCATCAATAATCAAAACCCTCATAAAAAATCTGCATATACCTCATATAGGATTCTCAAGTCATAAAATCTTATTTTCCAATTTTCTTTCTTCACAAAACATATTTAATTCATTTACTCATAGCTAGACCATTTTCATGAAAAATACCAAATCAGTTCCAAAAATATTTCTTTTCTGGGATTTAGCATAATATAGTCCCATAGTGAACATATATTTTTTCAGAATTTTTAAAAGTCATTTACTATTTTTCATATGGCCAAAATAGCCGAATATTTAGACATTTATCAAAAATTGTACTTTTGTCTAAAAATTCTAAAATTTACAGAGTATACTTCTATCATATACATGTACTCCCAATAAAAATTTCATCAATTTTGGAGTTAACCACAAGGAATTATAAGCGGTTACTTTTAAAATAGTCTTTTCTCATAAAATTCATAACTCTCAATCTATACATCCAAAAATCACCATTTTTGGGCACAATCAATAAAACTCATCAAAATATCATTTCAAATTTTTCCAGAATTTTTGAAGTTCAGAAAAATTACAAAACTGAAAAACATAACAACCCTTAAAATCCCTTACTATCCCTTACTATCCCTTACAATCCCTTACCTCAAAAGAGCAGTACTTCTGATCGGTATAAGGCTGAAGGAAACTTGCACTGATGAATAGAAACTCACAGAGTATCTAAATACTCACAAAATACACTCAATAATCTAGAGAGAGAAAGAGAGAAAACTTATGTTTCTGGTGTGATTTTCAATTCTAACTTAGCCCTCTATTTATAGGAAAATTTTGGTAGGTTTGACCTGCAACCTGATGGCTTTACCTGCTACTATTCCCACCCACCACATTTGAAATATAATTCAGCACATTTCTTCACCAACCACAAGTGGGGCCCACCAATTCTAGAATTTTCCACCAAAATGATAAACTCCGAAAATTCAACAATTTCTGAACCAGTCATCTCGTAAAATTCATAACAAATCATACGTTCATTTTTAACGGTTCAAAATTTGTGGACATATATTCAACTTATATATGTATAACATATCCAAAAATTACCACGATCCAACGGTCGGATTAAAAATTATAATCCTCGCAAAATATCTCAAAAACCCTGATTTTTAATACCACCATTCCGACAAAAATACTGATAAAAACCTCAACATTAACTCCTTCATTTTTTAACCACAAAAATATATCCCTCATTTATATCCACATAAAATAAATATTTTCTTATCATATGAATCAATAATTAATTATTCAGAAATAATATTATAGAATCACATTTATGACAACCAGGCCGTTCCCAGGAAAGAGGGGGCTTTCCAATAAGAATTTCTCCTTACTGGCGCGCAATTAGGTGACCAAACCTCTCCTTAGACAGAACTTTCTAGTCATTGCCAATAATGTTATCTAATAATATTATTCAAATAATATGAATTATTGATCTGATAATGGAAAATACTGTGCAGTGACAATTATTGAACAACAATAATATAAAATTTCAACGTAGCAATTATTGAATCAATAAAATAAAATATTGAACAGTGATTACTGTAACAATTATTGAGTAGTGCCTTCTTACGTAAGAATCAATAATTTTAAAAATACTATGCAATACCGTGTGCTACTGTGCAATAACGCGTATTACTGTATTTTAACCACCGGGTATTCCAACAGTGTTAACAGTAACAACTACGTAGTTATTTGTAAAAACTCAAATTTGTCGTTTTCTTCATCCGACAGTTATTCGTTATGGGGCCCACAAATGGCTGCGCCGTCGTACGAATATTCCCCGACAGAAAAAATATTCCACGACCAAACGAATATTCCCCGACAACAATGATTATTTTATAACAACTTGCTTATTTTGAAAAAAAATCATATTTCACTCATAACTTTAAACTTTTATCAATTTAACCATTTACTGAATAGTAATTATAAGAAAAATTGAATACTTTTATTTCATAAAATTCGGGGTCTTACAAATGTCATTTGGTCTGATGAATGCTCTTACAACATTTATGGGCCTATTGAATGGTGTGTTCAAGCCGTTTTTGGACAAGTTCGTAGTGGTATTTATAGATGATATTTTGGTATATTCAAAAACCAAGGAAGAACATGAAGAGCATTTGAGATTAACGTTGGAAGTGTTGAGAAAAGAGAAGTTGTATGCTAAGTTTTTGAAATGTGAATTCTGGATTGAAAGAGTACAATTTCTTGGACATGTGATCGATAGGGACAAAATTTCAGTGGATCCCTCCAAAGTCGAAGCTGTGATTAACTGGGATCAGCCGAAGACGCCGTCGAAAGTACGAAGTTTTCATGAATTGGCAGGATATTATAGAAGATTCATTTAGGATTTTTCCAAGATCGTAACTCCGTTGACGAATTTGACTAGGAAATCGGTGAAATTTGTTTGGACGGAGAAGTGTGAGGAAACCTTTCAAGAATTAAAGAAGAGGTTAAGTTCAACACATGTGTTATCTCTTCCAGATGACACAGGAAATTTTGTGGTATATAGTGATGCGTCACACAAGGGACTTGGCTGTGTGCTTATGCAAAATGGCAGAGTCATTGCGTACGTGTCACGTCAATTGAAGGATTATGAGAAGGGGTATCCGACCCATGACTTGAAATTAGCTGAAGTGGTTTTCGCTTTGAAAATCTGGAGGCACTATCTCTATGGGGAGAAGTGTGAAATATATACAGACCATAAGAGTCTGAAATATATTTTCACACAGAAAGAATTGAATATGCGCCAAAGAAGGTAGTTGAAATTAATTAAAGACTACGATTGTGAGATTTTATACCATCCGGGTAAGGCAAACGTGGTTGCCAATGCTTTAAGTAGAAAAGGTCGGGAGAAATTGATGATGTTGACCGCACAGAAGGAATTGATTTCAGTAATGGAGAAGTTGGAGTTAGAAGTGAAGTATCCTATGGAAATTGATGAGAAACTGTTTCAGATGCAATCTGGTACAACCTTACTGTATAAAGTTAAGGAGGCTCAACTTCAAGACGATGAATGCAAAAAGGTGACAAGAAAGATATCTGAAGGAACTAAACCAAGATTTAAGATGGATAAGGAAGGAATACTGAGATTTGAGAACAGAATTTGGGTACCGCCAGTACCAGAGATTAAGGAAGACATTTTGAGCGAGGCTCATAGCTCACGATATTCGATTCACCCTGGTAGTACCAAGATGTACCAAGATCTTCGACAACATTTCTGGTGGCCTAATCTGAAACGAGATGTTACAGAGTGTGTTACCAAATGTCTAACCTGTCAAAAAGTAAAAGCAGAACATCAGAGACCAAGTGGATTGCTACAACCGTTGGAGATCCCAAAATAAAAATGGAAACATATTACAATGGACTTCGTGGTTGGCCTTCCGACGACTCAGAAAGGCTACGACACAGTATGGGTTATCGTTGACCGACTGATGAAATCTGCACACTTCCTTCCGATCAAAATCAGATTTAACTTAGATCAGTTGGCAAGGTTATCTGTGAAAGAGATTGTTTCGAGGCACGGAGTTCCGGTGTCAATTGTTTCTGATAGAGATCCGCGCTTTACGTCCAACTTCTGAAAATATCTTCAGGAATGCATGGGTACGCAATTGCGAATGAGTACATCATACCACCCTCAGACAGATGGACAGAGTGAAAGAATAATTCAGACATTGGAAGACATGTTAAGAGCTTGTATAATGGATTTTAAAGGAAATTGGGATGATCATCTACCGCTCGTAGAGTTCGGTTACAACAACAGTTACCATGCTAGTATTGGCATGCCACCTTATGAAGCGTTATACGGTAGAAAGTGCAGAACTCCGCTATACTGGGATGAAGTTGGCAAAAAACAATTACTAGGCCCGGAATTGTTACGGCAGACAGCAAAAATAGTCAAGGTGATCCGAACAAGATTGACAGCAGCTCAAGACAGACAGAAGAAATACGCCGATCCACACCGTAAGAATGTTGAGTTCAAACCAGGTAGTTATGTTTTCTTGAAGGTCTCTCCATGGAAGGGAAAGATCAGGTTCGGAAAGAAAGGGAAATTAAGCCCAAGATTCGTTGGACCCTTCGAAGTTCTGAGAAGAGTCGGAGAAGTTGCTTATGAGGTAGCCTTACCTCCAACTCTAGAGAATGTCCACAACGTTTTTCATGTCTCAGTCCTACGACCCTACAAATTCGATTACAAGCACGTCATTGAATATGAACCCCTACATTTCGACAAAGACTTATCTTACGAAGAAATTCCTGTTCAAATTGTTGATCGAAAAGAACAAGTTCTGAGAAATAAAGTAATACCTTTTGTTAAGGTAATTTGGAGGAACCACAACACTGAAGAAGCTACGTGGGAACTCGAAGAGAATATGATGAAGAATTACCCTCATTTATTTACTTAATTTATGTGTAAGCGATTCTGGGGATAGAATCTTTGTAAGGGGGGGAGAATGTGACGGGTCAAATTTATTGAGTCGTGATTCTGGGGACAGAATCCTTTTAAGAGGGTAAAGATGTGACGAACGAGATTTGTGTAATTTAATTCTTAATATTTATTGAAATAAATAAATATTTTCGATGATTTAATTATTAGATTAAATAATTAATTGATGAAATTGTGGTAGATTAATTTAATTATATGTGTTACATTTATTAAATTAATGTGAAAATTTTTTATTATCGAAGTATGTGATTATGCGAGCTTATTGTATTAAACGAAATATTTAACAAGCCTATTGGTATTTTAATTAATTTAATTATTAATTAGAGAGTTAATAATTTGACATTATTTATTTATGAGAAATTTAATTATGGGACTATGTGAATTTATGAGAAATTATTATATCTTATTTAAAGTAAATTAAATTAGATATTAATTTATTTTATAAAGGAGTGTGACATTATTTAAACTATAATATAAGAGGTTTTATTAAATTAATTGGGTATAAGCTTTTAAATGGTAGCTAAACATGGCTTCAGTGGGAGTTGAGGGAAGATACCCATAACTGGGTAACTGACTCATTTATTATCAGACGTCTTCTTTTTATTATTATTATTCTAAGTCTGGAAGAGCAGAGAGGGAGAGAGTTTGAGAATTGTCAGATAAGATTGAGAAATTTTGAGAGAGATTGTGAGTACTGTGATTGAAGTAGATAGAAATTGTCATCCTTGTTCATCTATGCTTTGGGTAATTCTCTCCAACCCAATTCTCATATTTTACGTCAGTTAGTTTTTATGAAAATGGCTTTCATTCAAGTTCTGTGAATCTCTATAAATTTGAGAAATTGTGTTATTATATGGATATATGTAATAATACGAGTAACATAACATGTTTTATATATATATATATATATATATATATATATATATATATATATATATATATATATATATATATATATATATATATATATATATATCGCATGATTCCATATTATAACTTTCATAATACGATGACTTGTTATTTTAAAATTTACATAGTTTGGGTTTTGGCCTTATGGCCCTTATACGTAATTTTAGTGTGTCAAACATAAATGTTTTCGTAAAATTTACACTCGTATATTATTATGCATGTTGATACAAAGAGACCAAAGTTTAAATGAACGGATTCGGTGTTATAACGAATCCGTAGTGTCAATTTTTATGTTTTGTTTTCAAACCTTCAAGAACATCAAGAACAGTGGAAGTTGCATGCTTTAATTCTGTAATTAAGTGTTTAAATTGGTTAAAGTCATTATATAAATGTTGGGTAATGATTATGTGTGAATTATATCATGTGGGTATGTCTAAATTCGAGTAGAAAATAAGAAATTGGTAGAAATTGGCATGTTCTGCGATTTTTTGCGAACTGCCATTTCTGTGTCTGGTACGCTGCGCTGCAGCGCCGGCTGCAGGCATAAGAGTCGAGTCGCAGCGCGAGCCACGTCGCAGTGCCATTGACCAGGCCGCAGCGCCGAGAAACAGTACAAAAGTGGCGCCGCAGCGCCACTCTACAGAATGTCCAGAAATGAATTTTTTTAAAAATGTTTAAGTCTAGCAATGTGGTATTAACCTAATTTAATAAACATAGAAGTATGTTAGAAGTATAATGAGATGTTAAAATAGATACTTAACATGTAAATAACATTATTGCATGTGAATTGAATTATTGAATATACAATTAACGTGTTATTCAAGAAATATAAATTATGTGACAATGAGTATAATAAATTGACTAAGTATAGTTATAATTCGAGTTAGACAAAAAGAATGAACGTTTGATGATTAGTTAAGTTATAATTAACTGGTATTGTGAATGTGAATGGTATGTAGGATTAAATTCAAGGAACGTGTTTATTAAAGTATAATCTACGCACGAGGCAAGTTTTCCTAACCATACTTGTTATTGTTATATAAGTTGATTAATTCACCTTTCTACATTGAGCAAGTTCTCATTATTATTAATCAAGTCTGTTTTGTATATTTAAGTCTATAAATCTTTCAAGCATGATGCTGTTATACAATACTTATTCCATTGTATACCTTTGAGATTCTATTCAATTAAGTTATAAATTATTGTTAAACTTATTAGACTAGCGAACCCTTATTGAATCGACTAGTCCATAGTTGATGAGCGCTCTAAATTTCAGAACCCTTGATGAATAATCCAAATTAAACTTCCTTTGGTGCAGACTCCGATGCCAAACTGAGATGAACAACCCTTTAATAGGGGATTATTTACGCTTAAGCATTAAGATATTGTGCACAGTATGGTACTAAGGGCTGATCCCCCTAAGTACGAGAAGAAGAGTCCATAGTCTCATGACTGTTAAAAGTTTCAAGTATAACCCTTGATAACCTAGGACATAGTTCAAGGTCTTATGACCCTCAGATTTCTTTTATTCTTGTTATTCATTCTTGATTCAAAAGTTGAACTTTATTTCAGAAGTCTTTGATTTATTCGCATGTTATTATTTTGTTACTTTCATTATTATACTTATAGGCAATTGTGCTCACTCTTGCGTAATAATAACATTGCGGTTAAGAACGAAAGAGCAGACGAACATTCCACTAGTAAAGGCAAGGGCAATCTTAGCAAGTAATGAAGATTGTTTATTTATGTGGTTATGTAATGATAATTAGAATTGATGTTACTTAAGACTTATTATGTTTCCGCACAGATGATTTAAGGTTAGAGTAACCTGGGATTTATTTATTATGAAGTTGATGTAACCCCATAAGGGGAGAGATTTATTATTATTTCTATCTATTGCATGGTTTGTATTTTATTTATGGGTAGATAGATAGATGATATTTGTACAGTGAACACCAAATACTGTGGAAATGAAAGTATCGAATTTGGGGGTGTCACAGCTTTACCCACAAATAATGCCAACGTTGTTCTCCGATTCTTAAAGAAAAACATCTTTACACGATTTGGGACGCCGAGGGCGATAATAAGTGATGAGGGAACTCATTTCTGTAATAAGCAGTTCACTAAATTACTTATAAAGTATGGGGTTCGTCATAAAATTGCAGTCGCGTATCATCCCCAAACCAATGGTCAAGCGGAAGTCTCGAATAGGGAGGTAAAACGAATTCTAGAAAAGGTGGTCAATCCGTCACGAAAAGATTGGTCATTGTGTCTTGACGATGCCCTATGGGCATATCGAACAACTTACAAGAATCCTATAGGCATGTCACCCTACAGAATGGTCTACGGAAAAGCATGTCACCTCCCGGTTGAACTAAAACACAGTGCACACTGGGCCATACAAAAACTTAACTTCAATCTACAAGCAGCAAGTGAGACAAGGTTACTTCAGTTGAACGAGATGGACGAATTCTGGTTCAATGCGTATGAGAACGCAAAACTATATAAGGAGAAAGTCAAAGCCTGGCATGATAAGAAAATTCTGGATCGGACATTCGAACCGGGCCAACAAGTCTTGCTTTTTAACTCTCGGTTGCGTTTATTTCTCGGAAAACTGAAATCTCGTTGGTCGGGACCGTTCAAAGTTGTATCTGTCGCACCGCACGGAAATGTTGAAATTGAGGAATCAAATTCAAAGCGCACATTCAAGGTGAACGGTCAACGACTTAAGAACTATTGGAGTGGACCTATCGATCACCAATCTACGACCATACACCTCTCTGAACCAGGGGACAATTAAGCAACACTGCAAAGTCCGGCTGATGACTATAAACCAAGCGCTACAGGGAGGAAACCCAGGAGTTTGTATTATTTATTTATTGCATTCAATTTCAGTTAATTAGTAGTTTCAGTATTTGAATTACTTATATTTCATTTGAGGAGATGTAGAATACTTTTTGCATCACATACTAGTGCAGGACCAGCTTAGAATTGGGGTACATATGTTCACCATGACACCTCAGCACCCCAGCGCTTAAATTGAACGAGTTTCAAGCGCCCCGACACTAGTACTCGGCATCGAACCCTGCCCATCAGCGCCCTGGTGCTGCACGTACGCCTTATCACAGTGCCCCGGTGCTGGGCTTAACCCTCAGACCCTAGAGGTCAGCGCCCCAGCGGTCCTCGTATCACAAGTCACAGTGCCCCGGCGCTGAAGTGAGAATTAGAGTCCAACTTGTTTCCTACAACTGATCGGTTCACTTATTTTCCTTTCAATTTCCTCACACGATTCCACTCCTCATCTGGTAACTGATCTTAAACCTTCATATAACGTCCCAATACCAAACACAACTCCACATATCACATTGGGATTTCATTTGGTAAAGCAATTTTCATCTATCATCTCTACCACAAAGGTATGTTACTAAATTACACTCCATTGTGAGATGGGTAAGCTAATTTGCATCTTGATTCATATTCTCTATATCTACAATGCCGATTTTCACCCTTTTGATTTTGATTATCTCATATTGCCAGCATGTGAATCACGTTTGATTGTGCACCACTTTTGGTTGGATTAGTATGGATATGTGGTGATTGAATACCAGGGAGGTGATTTGATAGAAAACTAGTGTGATTCAAAACAAAATATGAATTGCCCACAAGGTGTTTGATGTTTTTCCTAACTCAATACTCATGGTTAAATTTCCACACAACACCCAATCCTTGCACTGAATTCACTTGCACACTGCTATCACACTATCAACAATCTATTTTTCGACTGGGATATCTTAAGAATGCAATGTTACACTTTCTTGATGTATACTTGGGGTCCTATTTCAACGGGACTTTTGTTTTGACCGAATGTGAACATGCATGCCCTATCAGATTGTAATTGCTAAATTTTTTTTTTGCCTACATGTCATGTCCATAATTCGCTACCTATGTACCGAATGTATGCGATCAGTTGCCATTCTATTACTACATGTCATATCTTTTGGGCATACCATGTACTTCTTTGACCAATTAGGTTATGCAGATAGAAAATGATATCACTCGGTAAAAAAATTGTTCTTTCATGCTATTATGTATCACACTACACCCACAACCATGCTACATAACGTCCACTTCTCGGGAAGTTTGGGGATAGTACCATGGGTACGTTTATCCAAACTTAAATTCTGTCCAATGCTAATACATGTGTATGCTATTAATTACTGAATTTTCTACATGGCTTCCAAGCGACAACGTGGCGAGGGTTCCGGGTCAGCCTCAGCCCGACCCAAATTTGACAGTCAAAGGTTTGTCTCCGCTGAGGCACAGGAACGCTACCACAAGATGGCTACCCGCTCTCTCATCCCCTAACGAGGTATAAGGCCCGATCAATCCAAAGACGGGGACATAGCAGTCATGATAACCGAGAGGAATTGGTTCCAACTCACCGAACAACCCGATCTAACCGTGATTGCAGTTGTCAAAGAATTCTACGCCAACAAACCTAAACACTACCACTATGGTGTGTTTGTGAGGGGCAAAACTGTTGAAATTGGTAACGAAGACATTAATGGTTGTAATCAACGGCCATTAGAGGGACTCAATGACGAATATGCCAATCTTTTGAGTCAAGGTCCAGACTATGAGAAGATAATCCGTGAGCTTTGTCAACCAGGCACCACATGGACAGTGCATGAACGTGGCAGCATGACTTTCCCCCATTCACACCTCAGTTTATATGGGAAGGCGTGGTATGCCTTTATCTACGCCAAACTCATGCCATGCACACATGTGAGTCATGTCACTAAAGAGAGGGCAGTACTGCTATATTCGATAATTCAAGGCTTGAAAATTTATGTTGGCCACCTTATTCAGCAGTCTATTCTCCGAGCGTCATGAGGAGGGACCATAGGAGGGTTACCCCATTCGTCTCTCATTTGCGTTTTGTGTGCTAAGTTTGGGGTCCAATGGAAATCGGATGAGGTGATTCAAACTCCTATGCTAGTTTTGGACCATAAGTTGATAAACAGGTATAAAGTGTGGACAGGTGGGGAAAACCACCCTAGGGGATTGGGTTTCATAAGGTCCCAAGTTGAAGCTACACAAGCCCCACCACATCAAGCTCCACCTACTTTTGGTCCGTCCTCAACAGCTCATCGTGGTGTGGTTCCTGAAGCTGTCCAACGGGAAATTGACGGTTGGTTTTACAACCTTGAATCCCAGAATGTCCGTTTGTCTGAACGTCAAGATGTTATCTACAAATACTTGGTTGATCAATTTGCTGCCCAGAATGCCATGAACGCCCAACTGTACCCGGGCGTTAATCTTAGCCAGTTCCCTACTGCTCCTGTTCTGCCAGTGTTTCCCCCTTCTGATCAAGAGATGAGCGAGGATGAGGATGCTCCACCCGAGGATTAAGTTCGTCAGGGAAGTCTTCTGTTTTATATTGTTATATCTTTCACATGAGGACATTGCTCTTGTTCAGTTTGGGGGTAGTTAATTTTTATTTTGCATTATTAGATTGTTAATGGTTTGAATTTAAATCTTTATGGTGATTAAGTGTTTCATTTTAGGATTGCATGTTAATTTCAGCTGTTTGATAGTTATGTATGTTTGGGGCAAATGATGAAAGTAAAATTGCAGGAACAAGTCTAGTGTGAATATATAAGCTAGTGATATGATTTTCTTTGATATGATTTAAATCTTTATCTGTTTGACACTAATATTATCAGGATAGCACATTTTGAAAAATGACCATGTTGGCTATGATAGTTTAAATGGATAGATAATAGACTTCTAAAGGATGAATGCTAGTGAAATGAAGGAACAATTTGAATAGCTAGTGAAGACTGAATTTAGACATAAACTTAAGTTTGGGGGAAAAATATTTTGAATATATATGTTTAAAAAAATAAAAAAAATGGCATGCTTGTCTAGTTTTGTGGCCTTTGTTACTTGAGTAAGTAAGCCCGAGGGGATTGTTTCTACACCTAGCACCCTAAGGTCTTAATGGCTTGGGAGTCGTTGGTCGAAAGCTCGTTAAGGTAGCACTGAAAAGCCTAAGGGAATAAGACAATGCATAGTCATGAAAAAAAATAGTAATAATAAAGCGGGAAAAGTGCAAAAAGCCCCCGTTATAAAATAAAGGCATAAGTATTCCATGTTGACCCTTGAACTTTAGTAATTGTTTGATTTCGACCGAATCAAGCTTATTTGATGAGTTCTCAAGTTTACACTGTATGATGCCTACTAAGAAATTTATTATCTTTCATATTTTTGCCTTTCATTGGTTAGCATGGTTGTTGAACACACACTCATGGTATCAATAATAACAGATTTAGATTCATTGATTGTTGGGGTATTATTGAACTGCCTTAACATGATATATTAGCATGTTTTTTTGTGATTTTTCTGAGGATATATATATATATATATATATATATATATATATATATATATATATATATATATATATGCTAGTAGATTGCTAGAATTAAGAACATTTAGATAGTTTGCATTTGCATGGTGGTTAGTTTTTCGTGTTTATGTGTCTTGTTGCTTGAGGACATGCAACGATTTAAGATTGGGGGTATTTGATGATTGGATAATATACCCATAAATCGGATATACCTGGAGTTAAATGGATGTATTCATCTTTATTGTGTTTATGTGTTGTTTTGCAGATTTCGAAGCTATAGGAACAAATTTGGGGAATTTGAGCTGAAAATGGCAAAATGGTAAATTTTCTGAAGGCCAGCGCTGGGGTGCTACATTTAGTGTTAATTCCAGCGCCGGGGCACTGGGTTGTGTCAGTAATTGACCAGGGCACGCGTTTGACCATTGTTTGACTTTCTGAATGGAGGTTGTTTGAAGTCAATTTGGATTTGGATTGCTAGAGTTTGGATACGTGGAGTATATAAAGGTTGTTTCAATAGAAAGAGGGGGGGATTAACCATAATTGGAGACGAAGCAAGGGATTTACTTGAAGATTGAAGGATAGGCTCTAGATTTTTTCTCTTTTTCCTTATTTTTAATTTGTGTAATTCCTTAAGGATGTTTTGCACAAGATTGTTGGTTTTTATTTTCGTTATGAACTAATTCTTTCGTTAAGATTTCAATTGAACCTTTTATGGATATAATTTAGTTGTTCAATTTATTCCAATTATATATGTCAAAGTGAGTTGTTTATCTTGCCTTGTATTTATTGATTAATTATTTGGCCAATAATTACCTTGTTACTGTAGAAGGAATTGGAAGAGGAACTCTAGGGTTAGAACTGGGCATGATAACATGTGACTTAGTTATTTGCATAGTGAATAATTAGGTTTGTGAATTGAATGCAAATATCTGTTCACCGCATATAACACATAAGGAATTGGAATTGAAGGAGTTTAATTCAATTGTTTTGCATAGGAATATATCAAGATTAATCTGGATTAAATAGAAGTCAATTGATCACTTGGAAAAAGGCTTTTGGCATTTGAGAATTACTGTTAACAATTTAGTAGGCATAATAATTGGGATAATTGGATAATTGGTTTATAATTCATAATTGGGGATATTGAAGTCTTAATCTTTATTTATCTGAATTCATCCAAATCTTAGTTTTATTTATTTGATTTATCTTAGAATAATTTCTTTAATTGTTTAATTTAGTTTAATTATTTCAGCAAGACACAATTTATAGTTGTTTAAATAAAATTGGATTGATATAGTACTAATAGTTGGAATTTATTGATTAGAATTCTCTGTGAGATCGACACTTTATCTTATCACTCTATTACTTGTTGACTGTGTATACTTGCACGTATTCATTGATTGCGAAATCGACCAACAAGCTCCGCTGTGAGCGTAAGTACAACATGAACACGATTTAACAATGAATGTATTTTAGTGCTGAAAAATAATAGTGAATTGTGTTTACCTTAGAACAAAAGTATAATCTTGTATTTAAAGTGATCACACCTCCTCTACATGCTCTTCCCCGTATGAAAATATGATTTCTCATTAGGTCAGATTCCTTAAAGAAAGAAAGTCGAATTTTATCCTGATACTTTCCTTAGGAGTTAGAAATCAAATATAATTAGGAATCTTGGATTCCTTAAAATTCTTTAACTACCCAAACAGGTTCTTACGTGGGGAGACTTCCTCCACATGGATCATGGCCCACCAAATCATCCGGGGACAAATAATCATGCCCCAACATTGACCCCCAATCTTCCATTATAATAGGTCATTTAATGGAAGAATTCCATAAAAGCCCAATAATTGCACAATAAACGGCAATGCAACAAGCCCAAAATTAAATGACTCGATAACGTCCCCAACACTCATTATTGGGACCCCACATCAGCCCCATGTTTGCCATCATTTTAGCCAACTTAATGCGCCAAATTTATATAACCGAGAGAAGTTGAAAGGTCAGTCATTTCAAAAACCTTTTCCCCAAAAACAACCGTCACTTTTCAAATCTAATTCTACAAAAGCAACTAAAAGCACTCTGCAACCTTTTTCCTCTTTTCCACGAATCCTTTTCTCACGACAAAAGTTCTCTGATCATTCCTCCTTTGTGCATTCCTATGGCTGCTTCTAACACTCCAACTTTATCTGCCCTAAACACCCCTTATTGCGACCGATGATCTAGTTTCGGTTGATATTCCAGTTTCAACCATCATCAAAAATCCAAGCTACAAGGTCGTTTCATCATCCCCAGATCCCTCAGCACAAACACTTTCCCCTTCTGAACTCATTGGGATGCAAGTCTGAGAAGAATATTCATCAAGCAAAGCCTACTCTCATGTAAACACCCCATCCTTCATAGAGACCTCACAACCGGATGCCATCCAAAAATAGTATCAGATACCAAACGAATACTCCATCCGAGCCCCTGATCTCAATAAGAGAATGTACTGGCGCCCAGAGGGAGAATGGGTGGCCATCCTTCTCTATTCCTTTAAATACGACATCCGATTTCCCATGCACGAATTCATCTCATCCTTCCTAGGGCTTATTAGAATCGGATTCGCACAACTGGTGCCAAACTCATATATTCACATGATTTTATTCATCGTATTATGCCACGAGTTGAAGATCTCTCCAGGATTAGACTTCTTTTTTGCTGTGTTCAACATAACTCGATGCAAAGAATCGGGTCTATGAAAACTAAACCTTCGCCCTGGGAAGAAAACCTGTATAAAAACTCCATATAGCAACAAAGGATGGCACCCATAGTGGTTCTACATCAAGGGAATCGGTCTGAAGCTTCTGCCGAACTGGGCTCCCCTAAATGAATTCATCCTCAAAGTTACCAAGTTTTTGAAGAGCCAAATCAACACATTTCAATCCTTCTACAGCAAGATCAAGACAGTTGATTGACGAATTGAAGTACTATCCAAACCAACTTGGCTATACACCCATGGCTGTAAGTGCTGATACGAATCTTCCCCTTTTTACTTCAATATTAATTGTCTTTTAAACGACTCCATTTTTATATTTGTAGTATCAATCTTTAAACCAAAAGGCCTCGAGGACTCTAGCTCACAACCACCCCTTCTGACCGATCCGATTCCTCAACTGATCACTAATGAGAGCTTAGACACCGAAACAATCCTTGTTACCGAAATTCACATCAACAAGCCTCTAAACTACTTTCCAATAGTCGAACCACCCCTCCTCGTACAACCAATAACCACTGTCCCGATGCTTCTGACAATATCCACAAAAGATCCCTAGATATGACCAGAATCGATAAACTGGTCTTGTTGAAAAAGAAAAGAAGAAGACAGGCCAAGACATCTGCATCACCCTCAACTTCCATTGTTGAAACTCCTATCGTCAAGGATGCCCTCCAAATCCCTGATCCATTAGTCCCCAAAGAATCTCCTTCTAGCGCCAATATTAATCTCAAGATTCGTCTACGCGCCTCAACCACTAAAAGTGCGTACAATCTTTCACTAAAATGAAATCACACGAAGAAGCTTGAAGGCTTGGGCTGCCGGGGGATAGCTCCGGTCTGAAAATAAGTACATGCTGAATAAGGTTTAATAATGGAGGTATTTTAGTGTTGAAAAATAATAGTGAATTTTGTGTACCTGAGAACCAAAGTATAGCCTTGTATTTATAGTGATCACACCTCCTCTACATACCCTTCCCCGTATAGAAATAGGATTCCTTATTAGGTTAGATTCCTCAATGGGATTGAATTGAATCTCCTTAAATGAAGGAAGCCAGATTCTGTCCTGACACTTTCCTTAGGAGTTAGAAATCAAATATAATTAGGATTCTTGGATTCTTTAAAGTTCTCAAATTGCCCAAATAGGTTCTTACGTGGGGAGACTTCCTCCACGTGGATCATGCCCACCGAATAATCCGAACCCAAATAATCATTCCCAACATTGCCTCCCTTGAAAAGGTCCCGGGCAGAAGAGGTTAGCAAAATTTTGCCTCCTCCTCCTCCCGAAGAATAGTCAACCTTTGAAGACCCACCACGACGGTTCCTCAACACTGCCTAGTCTCAAGATATGCCACATGACTTCCCGTACGAGATTTTTAATACATTCATCTTATCGGGAGACGATGAAAAATTTGAAGGCCTAGAACACGAGGACCTCATAATCGCCACTACAGTCCCCATATGACAGGTAAGAATAATTATTTAAACCTTTCTGCTTTAACAGTTACCCCTAGACACGTCCTCTCAACCTAGTTATATTATTCGTAGGCTTTGTCCGCCTTCGGCTGACTTCTACTTTAGGTCTAGGAGATTTCATCTAGGAAGAAGTAGATCGAAAGTAAAGTCGAACATCTTCAGAAAGAACTTGAAGTTACTTTAAATAATCTGAAGGAAGAAATAGATAAACTTTACGCCGCCCGACTCCACTCTGATGCGCTGTCATTGGAAGTGAAAGAACTGAAATGGAAAAGCTTCGAGCTCTCTAAGGAAAAGGATAAACTCCTTGTGGAACGGGTCGAGCTGAAAGAGGATAAAGACGCCCTTCATAAAGCTTATACAACTCTAACAGATCAGTTCGACCAACTTCACCACAAAATGAGAAACATACTGAGGGTAACTATTGAATTGGAGAGAAAGTATGAACACTTGAAAGCTTAGAAGTCAACAGCCTCTGTGACGACCCAAAATTTTTACTTAATTTGAAAATTAAGTATTTTAGAATATTATTGAATAAAATAATATTTTATAAATATTATTTCGTTTTACGTGATAGAAGTTGAATTTTTGTGGTGGATCGTGATTCTGTGATGGAATTTATGAGTTTTACGATCGTATGTGAAAAAAAAATTCTGGGAAAAAGACAAAAAGTTACTATTCATAAAAACACAAAAAATGGAGAAAAACGCTAATAAACAAACTTTTTCGAGAATTTCAAAATTCGTAATAGTGTATATTTGAGAATGCGAGATGAAATATGAAATAAAAATTAATATAAACTAATTTGAATTTGAATTTGTAAGAGTGAGCATTTAATTGCCCCACAACTTATAACATTTGAATAAACAACAACATCAAGAATCAATTCTTCATTCTTTTCAAACTTCAATAACCGAACAATAGTTATGAAGCAAATTGAATAAATAAGAATTAAATCAGATTCCTATCATATAACACCTTTATTACCATTATAAGAGAAAACCCTCTTTAATTATTACACCGTAACTTCATCAAAATTTACATAATCATAATCACCTAAGATCATATGTCTTCTCATACTTCCTTAAGATAACCTTTTTAAATAACAATTCTAGGACTTAACTTAGCCTAAATAATTACATATATGTGAAAAGAATCATCTTCTCAATATATACATAAAAACAGTACATCACAAGTGTGACAACCCCAAAATAGGTCCATTCCATCCAACCTATTCTGAGTCGCCAAATACATGGTACAGAAAACAACTACAACTTTATTACAACAATTGTCGTGTAAAATACAACAACACATATGCTGTGAGTTTGGATACAAATATATACCAAATGTGACTCATGTTCCAACCGTGGACATCACCTCACAATGACACCTTACATAAAGGTATAGTCAAAAATTATTTTAGAAATTAGAATCTTTGAGAAGTGCTCAAGGAAACCTTCGTACATGGGAGGCCACGCATCTAGGTTATGATAGATATCATATGGCCACAGAATTATCCTTGGTTGACCCAATAGACCCCAAAGAAAAACGAGAAGATTACTATTATATTCTTCCCAATGGTGAGTCTTCTCTTGACTTATCATTATCTCCACTGTCTTTAATCGTGAATTATACTTCAAACAAACACCAAGATTATATAGGTAGTGCCCATAGATATACTCAGCAAGTGGATGAGCACAACCCTGTCTTATGATGACACGAGGTTGTATGTCATTAGACATCTTGTATGATAGTGACAAAACACCCTTCCAACGTTGGGTTCGCCTCACCCTATTTTCTTCACCAAATATAACTACTAAATGATGACCATCGTTCTATTCCCTTGTTACCCCCGCTCGACACAGCTACATTCTTATTTCCTGAAAGGAATTGTGAAGCAAAAGGGTGAGCACAACTAGCTCAGTAAAGAATATCATGACTAAAGATAATTAAATTATCAATAGCCTTCATTTAATGTATTTAATCATTTTAAAATGTCAAAATCATAAGATTTCATCACCAATAACCAAAATCCTCATCAAAAATCTGCATATACCTCATATAGGATTCTCAAGTCATAAAATTCTATTTTCTAATTTTCTTACTTCATATAACATATTTAATTTATTTACGCATAACTAGACCATTTTCATGAAAAATACCAAATCAGTTACAAAAATATTTCTTTTCTGGGAACATAGTGAACATATATTTTTCTAAGAATTTTTAAAAGTCATTTACTATTTTTCATATGGCCAAAATAGCCGAATATTTAGACATTTATCAAAAATTGTACTTTTATCTAAAAATTCTGAAATTCACAGAGTATACTCCTATCATATACATGTACTCCCAATAAAAATTTCATCAATTTTGGAGTTAACCACAAGGAGTTATATGCGGTTACTTTTAAAATAGTCTTTTCTCATAAAATTCATAACTCTTAATCTATACATCCAAAAATCACCATTTTTGGACACAATCAATAAAACTCATCAAAATATCATTTCAAATGTTTCTAGAATTTTCTGAAGGTCAGAAGAAGTACGAACTGAAAAACATAATAACCCTTAAAATCCCTTACTATCCCTTACCTCAAAAGTGCAGTATTTCTGACTGGAATGCAAAGCTGAAGGAAACTTGCACTGAATAGTAACTCTCAAAGTATCTAAATACTCACAAAATATGCTTCATAATATAGAGAGAGAAAGCTTATGTTTCTGGTGTGATTTTCAATTCTAACTTAGCCCTCTATTTATAGGAAAATGTTAGCACGCCGAAGTAGACTTAACCTGCAACTTGATGGCTTTACCTGCTACTATTTCCACCCACCACATTTGAATAAAAATCTCAGCACATTTCTTTACCAACCAAGAGTGGAGCCCACCAATTCTAGAATTTTCTACCAAAATGATAAACTCCGAAAATTCAACAATTTCTGAACCAGTCATCTCGTAAAATTCATAATAAATCATACGTTCATTTTTAACGGTTCAAAATTTGTGGACATATACTCAACTTATAAATATATAACATTTCCAAAAATTACCACGATCCAACGGTCGGATTAAAAATTATAACCCCCGCAAAATATCTCAAAAAACCCTAATTTTTAATACATCCATTCCGATAAAAATACTGATAAAAAACCTCAACATTAATTCCTTCATTTTTAACCACCAAAATATATCCCTCATTTATATCCGCATAAAATAAATATTTCCTTATCATATGAATCAATAATTAATTATTCATAAATAATATTACAGAATCACATTTATGACAACCAGGCCGTTCCCAGGAAAGAGGGGGCTTTCCAATAAGAATTTCTCCTTACTAGCGCGCAATTAGCTGACCAAACCTCTCCTTAGACAGAACTTTCTAGACATTGCCAATAATGTTATATAATAATATTATTCAAATAATATGAATTATTGATCTGATAATGGGAAATACTGTGCAGTGATAATTATTGAACAACAATAATATAAAATTTAACGTAGTAATTATTGAATCAATAAAATAAAATATTAAACAATAATTACTGTAATAATTATTGAGTAGTGCCTTCTTACGTAAGAATCAATAATTTCAAATATATTGTGCAATACCGTGTGCTACTGTGCAATAACGCGTATTACTGTATTTTAACCATCGGGTATTCTAACAGTGTTAACGGTAACAACTACGCCGTTATTTGTAAAAACTCAAATTTGTCGTTTTCTTCATCCGATAGTTATTCTATTATGGGGCCCACAAATGGCTGCGCCGTCGTACGAATATAACCCGACAGAAAGAATATTCCACGACCAAACGAATATTCCCCGACAACAATGAATATTTTATAATTAACCACTTGCGTATTTTGAAAAAAATTTCATATATCACCTTTAACTTTAACTTTTATCAATTTAACCATTTACTGAATAGTAATTATAAGAAAAAATTGAATACTTTTATTTCATAAAATTCGGGGTCTTATAACAAGTGTTCAACAGATATCAATGTAGTGAACTGAGTGGTCACAAATCCCCTGCCCATACAAAGGAGTTGATCTACTCATTGGCTACATGTCAACGGTTAAAAAGCATGTGACTGCACTTACAACTTAAACTTAGTTAACACCGTAACATTTAGCTAGTCCTACCAACTTTTACCTTTATCCTTTCTTAAATCTTACACTTTCTAACACCAATAGTGTCTATATCCTTATCATAACACAACCTGTGTTTGTTTTCATAAACATCTTAACATGTGTCCATCTAAAACAATTAGCATGGACTTAATCAAATCGCAACTCATGAATTAACAGAACTGTAACAACTTAAACAGTTCAAAAACATAACATTTCTTATACAAAAGTACATAAGTGAAGATATTGACAACCAACACAATTCATAGCTTAATAATAATTGTATATATTTTTTGTTTTTACATATAAATAATTTTTAATGTACAAATATTTTTGACAATCAATGAACATATATTTTTGAGCAAAACTGAATGTATATTTTATTGATAACATAGAATTTTTTTTTATTGAATCATAAAATCAAAAGTACTTAGCATGAATTATTGATAATACTTCCTAAGCCTTCCGACATGCCAAGTATTTTTGATTTCTATTCCATTCATTGCTTGAAGCCGGTAAGTTTCTGGCTTCGGCACTTCAATAACCTCGTTTGGTCCTTCCTAGTTGGGCATTAGCTTTTCGAGGTTTTGGGGCATCAATGCCTCCACCTCTCGAAGAACCAAATCTCTAACTTCAAATCTCTACAACTTTACCCCCTTATTATATTGCATGGTCATTCTCCTCTGGTAGACTGCTAGTCTTACCAAGGCTGATTCCCGAACCTCCTATAACAAATCAAGATTGAGTCAAAGGCCTTCGTCATTATACAGCTCCTTAAACTGGCTAACCCGAAGTGAAGGAGACCCAATCTCGACTGGAATAAGGGCATCAGTCCCATAGGCAAACCTGAACGGCGAATCGCCTGTCGTTGTTCTAGGAGTAGTTCGATATGCCCACAAAACACTGATCAACTCCTTAAGCCACCTTTCTTTGGCTTCGTCTAGCCTTTTTTTAATTTCAATTAAGAGGGTCTAATTGGTGACTTTGACCTGTCCATTGGATTGTGGATGAGCAACTAAAGTTTTTTGATGTTGGATCCCCAAATCCCTTATAAACTCTTCGAATTTAGACCCCATGAACCGTCTGCCATTGTTCAATACTATTGCCATGGGAATTTTGAATCGAAAGATAACGAACTCCTTTAGAAACATCAAACGTTTCTGCTTTGTGATCGACTTAAGGGGTTTAGCCTCCACCCACTTGGTCATATAATCGATAGCCCTTTGCCTTTGGTAACATAATCAAGATGTCGATTCCCCACACTGCAAATGGGATCAGAGATAAAACTGAGTAAAATTCTTCAGGCGACTGATGAGGAACATGACTATTCAACTGACATTTAGGACATTTTTGTACATACTCCTTTGCATCCTGGAAGATTGTTAGCCAGTAATATCTCTATCAAAGCACCTTGTATGCCAATGCCTTTGCTCTCCTATGATATCCACAAATGCCTTCATGAACCTCCCGAAGTGCGTATTCAGCTTCGAACAGTACCATACACTTCAACAGAGGGGAAGATGATGCTCGTCGATACAGATCCCCATCAATAAGTATGAAGTTCAATCTTTTATACTTAATTTCCTTCGCAAGTATCCGATCCGACGGTAACACGCCAACTTCCAGATAATATAAGTAAGGCGTTAGCTAGCAATCATATCGTTCAACTACTAATATTTCTGACCACTAAACACTCAGAGAATTAAGAACCTCTAAATATACTGACCCACTAAAAGAACTCGTATCCGTCGTGGCTAGTCTGGACAAAGCTTCAACAAAACAACAGTGTTGTTCGACCTATCGACTCCCTAAAAAGTATAGAAACTGAAGAAGTGGAGCCAATTTTTAACTTTGGTAAGGTGAAAGTAGTATGCACACAAGCCAATCATGTATGATGATAAAACATATACTTTGTAATCAATCTTATTTATTTATTAATAAAAGTATTAATTTACTAAAGGAATTTAATTTATCAACAGGATGTTGTTTTAATAATATGTGATAAACCCATAGTTTGAAGCAATGCTTTTAGAATTATGATGAGATCATACTAATGAGATTTAAATTCTTAGATAGCTTAAAAAATAAAATGTTCCAAATCAATGAATTACTAAAAAGGGAATTAGTGAATCCGGATAGATTGGTACATACGTTGCTTGCTCATTGGATGAGAATGATTGATCTCATGATCATTTGTGTGGAGACACTAAAACAAGTATGTAGGTGCTTATTGGAGAATAAGTTCACTGAACGTGATTCGCTAAGAAATACCTAATAGAGTTTCACTTGCCTGTCAATAGGAATTCTTGTAGTGATAGTAGTACAAGTGATCCTTAGACTTGAGATCATTATATTATCTTATATATAGTGATTTATACTTTAACTTATTCCTTAAGACCCTTAGAGTATATCAAAGGGTATGTTTGGGTATAATGAGTTAAATATGGAGATAATGTATGATTAATAAAGAATCTACCGCTTCTAGTAAAAGAAGAGATATGTCCTATGTGATTTAATAAATGACAACCCATAAATCCTTGGCCAAGGTGGAATGAAATTAGAAAGTAGTTTCTAATTTGCATTCATTTGGAGTTTTGCATTTAAGAATTGAAATACATAAAATTAAATAAAATAAGACTTGACAGTAATTTCATGTCTTATATTTAATTAGGACATTGTATGGTGGAAGGATTGAATTGTACGGTAACTATTAACTCAAAGGTTCTTTTATCATTAATGTTAAAATCTATATTATCTAGAAAGTTGTTGATCGCTTGGGAGGCTTATCCCTATTATAGAATAAATATTATTTATTTAAATAAATTAATAGTTTAATTTATTTATTTAAATAAGATTAGATTGTTCTAATTGATTTATTCACAACCGGTTTAATATGGAGAACCTAAAGGGTCACACCATAAAAGGGAGAATAATTATTTAAAAAGTTAATGGCATAATCGTAATAATATGTTAAGTATATTTAATTTAATCTACGGTGATAGAATAAATTAAATAGCTTAATATTTATTTTTTAATATTTTGAAAATATTAAATATAAATTAATAAGAGGAGTCTTATTAATATTATTACAATTATTATTATTTTAATTTGTAATGGAGTTTGGGAATTAATTTAATATTAGTACTCTCAGTTATTCCTAATGGGATTAGGAGACAAATTAATTAAATGAGTTTAATTAATTATCCCTAATTAGATTAGGGAGCCTAACTAATGAAAGGAGTTTAATTAATTAAATAATACTCTATTTTGATTATATTAAAATAGGTTAACTGATATTAATATAAGAGTAGTCTTATATTAGATATCTGTGTATGTGAAAATATGTAATTTCAATAGTTAGAGAGTACGTCTTTTTCTATACATATAGAAACTAGGGTTTGAGCCAATACCCCTTCTTCTTGATTCTTCTTCTTCCTTGGTGGATCACCTCTAGAGGCAAAACGCTTGGGTGGCTGACGTTGATCAAAGGAAGGAACCAAATCCACGTATTCAAGGAGAGCACAAGGATTAGGAGTTGAACTCGTACCTGAGGAAGCTCGGATCTTCAATGATATGATTCTAATTCTCCTATTCTATTATAGACTGATAATCATAGCACAAGAATGATCTTGGTTTATGGTTTGTTAAAAATTTTAAAATCTGTTTTACTTTGTTTTCGCTTTATTTATGTGATTTGATTGCATGATCTTGTTTCAAGCAAACCTAACAGTGGTATTAGAGCCAATCTTGTGCTAATTATCAGTTTCTGTGATTCCATATATGTGTAATATGCGATTGGAACGAAAATTTCTGGGCAACAAAAAGTTTTCTGTTGGCTTCCTGTTGCATCAACAACGTCCGATTCGGAAAAAGAACACTCCACCACAAAGTCGACCAAGACCTGACCTTTAATCGTCGTCTGAGGATGATACTACAAAATAAACTAGGTCAACTCCATAGCCTAAGCTGTGAATCACCCTGATATGTCAGGTTTATTTAAAATCTTCTTCAAAGGTTGATCTGTATCCATAATCAACCGACCCTTAAAGTAATGTCGAAGCCTCCTGTTGGCTATTATTAAAGCATAAGCAAACTTTTCCAGATTCAGATACATGGTCTCTGCATCCCGAAGAGCATGATCGACATAGTATACCAGAAACTACTTTCCACACATCTCCTGAATCAAGACCACTCTTACTACCAATGAACTAGCCGTCAAATATAAGTATAGAGGGTCCGTAGGCATCGACTTCACTAGTAGAGATGCCGAAGACAAGTATTACTTAATTCCATGAAAATCATCCTTACAATCTGAAGTCCGTTGAATGGTTTTTTCATTCTTCGGCCCCTTCAATGTGTCAAAAAATAGTATACACCTTTTTACTGATTTGGACATGAATATCCTCAATGTCGCAATCCGACTTGTAAAATACTGAACATCCTTAAACGATTGGGGAGACTTCATATCCAAAATAGCCCTAATTTTCTTTGGATTGGCTTCTATTCATCTCTTACTCACCAGATAACCCAAAAATTTCCTGAATTGAGGCTAAAAGTACACTTCGTCGGGTTCAAACTGATATTATAATGTCAAACGGTTTGGAAGCAATCCTCTAGGTCATCCAAATGTTCCCAAACTGACATGCTTTTGACGATCATGTCGTCTATATACACCTTCATACTTCTGCCCAACTGCTTTTGAAACACGTAGTTAATCATCCTTTGATAAGTAGCACCGACATTCAACACTCCAAACGTCATCTTCCTGTAAGCATAGATTGCCCGATGCGTTATGAAAGTCGTCTTCGGGATATCTTCCTTATGCATTGAAATCTGGTTATATCACAAGAAGGTGTAAGGACCGAGAAGTTTATATGATTATATATGTAAATTTTTACGAATAATTTTTTTTAGAAAGTACTTGAACCATATAAGTGAATATATGAATTAAGCAAGATAGTTAATTTATTTATTTTAAGTTAACTAAGATGAATACTTAATCAATTTGATTAAGAAAGAGTAATATAAGTTATGTTAAAAAGTAACATAGCTTGAATGTTAACCTTGAATGGTAAATAAAAAAGATTTACAATCTTTAAGTGATTAATTATTTATAGTGAATGATTATGTGAGTATTTAAATATAACAAGGATTTATCAATGATGATAAATATGTTATGACATATGTGAAATATGTAGGTGATTAAATAAGTATATATTATTAATGTGTATATATTTATTTAGTAAGTAAAGATAATAAAAAAGAAAAGCTACATAACTTAATTATACATTAGGTATAAAAATTAAATAACCTAAGGATTATAATATGGAAGAATGTTAGTATTTAAAATATATACTAATCCTATGAATTTATTTTATACATCTCTATTAGTTATTTTTATAACTTAACTAAAGCAAGCCTAATTGAATTATAAAAATTTAATGTATATGAGTGATTATTTAAACTACAAATGTGGGGATGAAAACCCTAATTAAATGATTAAGGTAAGGTAACATTAAAAGTTTTGGATCTAATCTAATTTATATGGCCCCAATAATTGTTTAGGAAGCCCAACAAAATTAAATTTAAAGCCCAAACTTTAGCCCAATTGTTAAGGAATTTTTTAGTCATTTGTTAAGAAAAAATTGCAAATAAAATAAATCAAAATTTTGGGATAAAGAGAAGAGATGGGCGGCTATGATGGGGCAAAATAGGAGCATGTGATGAAATTATGATTACTTGTTTTAGTTGCTAAAGTGGTTCACCCACTCCTACCTACTCTAGCCATGTGTCACGATTTTATTTTGCCATCATTCTTAACAAAACTTGCAAGCAACATTAACATGATTAAGTGAGAGAGAGAAGAGAAGATATATTGGGAAATAACAAGTAGATATACAAAATATATCTACATATTTTACTAATATACAAAACTCATTTCCTTCTCTTTCATCTCACTTCCAATTTAGCTAACAAAACCAAATAGAGAGAGAATAGGAGAAATCGGAAGCCCTTAGAGAGGGAAGAGGGAAGTTCATCTTTCATTCCACCAAAATATTTGAGGTACCTTAGAAGAAGAAGAGCAAGAGGAGCAAAGGTATAAGAAAAATTTAACTATTAAACTAGTTTATTACTTTTACTTTGTTTGATTTTGATGAAATAAGGATCTAATGTTTTTAAACTTAAAAACCATAGATTTATATGTTAATAAATGTTTTATGTTTAGATCTAATCCTTTTGAGTGTCAAAAGTTTTATCAAAAGAAAGAAATGAAAACTAATTTTTCAAAAGTTAGAAAACCCTAATTTTTTACTACTTTAAAAGGTTATAACTTGAGATCTATAACTTTGTTTTGTGATCCGTCAAAGAAGGGTACTAAATATATAAGTTAACTACTAAACTGAAGTGGTAGCACTAAAAAACAATGTCTTTACAAGTCGTGGTGATTGTTTTGGTCAAAATAGTCCAGATAAAGAAAAGTGGGAAAAAGGGGGAAAATAGTTGTTGTCCAGCTGATTCTAGGGGCCGTTTCGTCTGTTTATTTTACTTTAAAAATTTTGAGAAAATTTGGTGTAATAATATGATAAGATAAATGACTCCTGTAAAAAGATGAGAATTTTTTGCCATAAAGAATGAGAGTTATAGATTTTACAGTAAAGGACTACTTTATAGATAACTCCAAAAATTTTGAAATTTTTACTAGAAATATATATATATGTGTTAGGAACACACCCAGTAAATTTTAGATGTCTTGGACAAAGTTTCGATTTATGATAAATGTAACAAGATTTAGCTATTTTGGACTATTTAAATATAATAAATGAATTTTAAAAATTCTAGAAAAATTATATGTTCCTCACGATATCATGTACTGATATTTTCCAGAAAATTAAAATTTTTAGAACTATTTTGGTATTTTTCATGGATGTATTTGAGTTATGAATAAATAAGAATAATAAGTTATATGATGCCATAAATGGGTATGATGTTATGTCTTAGAAACCCTAAATATGCTAGGATCAAATTTGTGAAGGGTGTTTTGGTCATTGTAATACTCCCGAATCTACGGCTTTGATACCAACTATAGCGTTCCCAGATCCTGATACTAATAACCTCAAATCTGGTACACTAATTCTATAACTATTACGGAAGATATAAATATAATTTGTTTATACATTAAACTTTACACATTAATCCTAATGTTGAGAACCTTCACTTAATATCGGAGTTCCATATTTATCGGACATACAATGTCACCTACTTCTCCTGTATCTGACATATTCGTCCTAATCTGCAATGTTTATCATGATATAGCAAGGGTGAGCAACAAGTTTGCCAAATAAGTTTAAGTTCAATAAAGGATATATCATGATTGAAAGAATTGAACAATAAGCTGGCTAACGTTCAACAATATAACAATTGTGAACTAGCATGAATCAAGTTTCATAGCTGAACGACAGAGACAATAGAAATGAATGGTTAATGATGAACATAAACAAATCAACTGGACCAGATGGTAATGAAGGTGATCAACCTTTCATACCTAATGAACACATGCAACACACACAAAGTGCGAATCAACAAATTATAGATGTGATATAATCAGTAAGGATTATCCACAAACATATTTGAATAATCATAACTTAAGGTTGAGTTAGAGAGAACTTACCTGAATCACCGAATATAGCTACGCAGTCTATATAGCTTCATCTGAAGACCTAATATTAAATAATACCGATCTCCAATATTAGAATAATATCATCACAGTTAATACTGTTAATTACAGTTATAAAATAACCTAAACACTTGAGCACATATCCCTATTAGTTGCTAAAACACATAGGACTCGGTATCAAGTCAAACTATTTCAGTCTGAGTTGAGTGCGGTATAATTTCTACATCCCGACGGCCTAGTTGGACAATTATCAAGCCTAATTCCTATAAGACTCTGCCTAAACGCTTCACAATTATCTTAAATAATTTATTATTCAGTCAAAATATTTTTCAATAACTTATAATATTTTTCAAATAATTATTATCATTAATAAAGATTTTTCAATCCTTAATATCATATTTATATGATTTAAATACCACAATATTCTATTATCATTAATATTTATTTAAAATCAAATATTAATGAAATACACAACATAATATTATAAATAATTTATAATATTTCAAAGTATTTTTAATACCTTAATATTACAATTAAATGATTTTAAAATATTTAAAACCATTATTATTTAACTGCTATTAATATTAAAATATTAATGTATGTCATGACAAAATATCAAAAATTATATTTTATAACTTAAAATATTTTTATAACCTTTAAATCATTTTTTATATAATTTTTAAATCATTAAAACTATATTTTCATAATTTATTTAATATATTTATTAAATAAATCCATATATTAAATTATTAATGAAATACATCACAAAGTATTAAAAGTCATTTAAAATAACTTAAAATATTTTCTAACACATTATTATAATTTTAAGTGATTTTTCAAGTATTAAAATTATTTTTAATCAATTTATTTAATATAATAATTTAATAAATTATATACAATTAATATTTAAAAATATTAAAATATTAATGAAATATACTCCAAATTATTAAAAACCCATTTTTAGGCTTTAAAATAATTTTTACAAATTTATTATGAATTTTTTATAATTAAAAACTATTTAATACTAATTATTTAATAAAAATAATTAATATATAATTAAATTGTCACTAAAGGTGGCTATAGCGACAAAACTGTTGCTATAGGTGTTCTTCAATGTTCAAGAACATTCATACACCGTGATCAGGTTGCCTAGTTTGACCATAGCTAGATCCTTGATTATAAAGTTTTCGGGTTTGTAATTGTGTTAGGAATGTAGTATTGATGTAATACTACAACCTTAAATAACTTTCATGGCCAAAACATATCAAATAAGAGAGATATAAGGCATTAAACTCCTTGTCAGAGGCTATTCTTCATTTCTGGGTTACCTAGAAATGAAGAACAGTTCATGGGTTTACTTTCTAAGCCTTGAATCTTTGATTCCTAGGCTTTGTTTGTGTGATTTAGTGATTCAATCCTGTAGTATACATGTCAAGGATCATATATAACACACTAAGTCAGTCTAACAACATCACAGATGAGAGATCAAGGCCGATCAAACCATGTCAGAACACCTGTTCTTGAAGTTTTTGGGTTTTCCAGAAATGTTCATCAAGCAGATGGTCAACCCTACTTTGACCATGATTATCTTTGATTCTGTTAAGGATCTGGGTGATCTAATGACATGGATGTGTAGTCCATATGTCAGACTACAATAACAAAACAAGAATATGGCCTAACTATCAAACATCAGCAAGATCAGAGGCTTGCAAAAGCTTGTCAGACCATTTTTAGGTTTCTGGGTTGCCCAGAAACTCAGTTTCCATTGTCGGTTAACCATGTTTGACCGCTTATATCTGGAGATCTAGACATGGTATGGAGTTGATTCCACTTCTAGTCTACTCTCCTCATGGCAAAGAACAAGTTTATAACATCAAACACACCTAACAATTAACACACAAGGATCTGTGAGCCCTGACATATAGCTGTCAGACCACAAAATTAAGGTTCATAGTCAGTCCTTAAAATCCTATTTTCTTGCATCTAGATGTTATGGATCCTTGATGTAACATCTTAGATCACTATATAACATCCTTAAATATAACTCGAACCAATAAATAACAACATATAACATAAATCACAAGGATTTTCAAAGATTAGGGTTTTATACCTTTAAAGCTTTGATCTTTGAATCTGATCCTTTGTTTCTGTTCTTGGAAAGCTAAGAGTTGATATTATCTTAACTTTTCACTCCCATTCACTCTCCATTTCGAAATTTTAGAGAGAGAGAAGGCTTGTCTAGTATGTTAAGTAAAGTAGAGATTTTCTTTACTTTAAATCTCTTATATTATGATTCATGTATCTAATGTTGCTAAGTGGCAACAAATATCAGATATGGGAAGATCTTTACACATATGGGATAAACATAGAGTGGTGACTCACAAGAATTGCAAAATCTTTTACTTAAGTTTTAAGTAAAAGGGTATTTTGGTCATTTCACACTCACTAAGGATATTTTGGTAATTTTCCCTATAATTTGAAGGGCAATTTGGACATTTCATATATATCCCACATCTTTTAACACTTAAACTTTTATACTTAACATTTGAACTCCCAATTTAGGGTTTACAAATTCTGAATTAGGGTTTCGGATTCCCGAAACTAAAATTAGCGGTTTTAGAGCCGGTATTAGGGTTCCTAACAAATCGTTAGGGTTTTCACACTGAATCTTGATGTTCTTAACATAACTTTAGGGTTTTCTAAAGTTTAACTTATCTTGACCAATCCCTTAATCCCAAACCACAATTCTGTACACATATAATCAGTATATACAGATTTGTATACACTCATACACTTAACCCTATAAGTCTTCACCAAAAATTTTGAAATCCTTAAAAATCCTTCACAGAATTTGGAAATCCATACCTATTTTCCAGTCTAGGTCTTAATATTAAACCTTTAATCAATTAATTATGATTTTAATAATTTTCTAAATTCTCGGGTTGTCACATTCACCACTTCTTTTAAGAATTTGTCCCCGAAATTAACCTTACATCTTACACCATTTATCTACATCATCACATGCTACCCAATACATCACTCACAAGAATTAAAATTTTCAAATCATACTGAGGAGTCGTATAGACCATAATCTTTTATTTTCGAAAAGGTTATACAGAAATTCATCCGCAAACCGTCATGTCTTATGGACACATTGGGTAATTAGCCCGTTATGTCCTATATTTAATAAGTACTACTGGTCGGAACAATTTTTCCCCGTTCCTCTTACCCGCCTTGGGCGCACAAATTTTTTTACCCAAAATTTGGGACACTTACGTTAGTCTTATAGGATTCCGCACCAAAATAATTCGGTTCGGGAAAATTTCAAAGAACGCTTAGAATTTTCATAAACGTTGGTTTAGTTGAATCAAATAGCTTAGATTCATACCAATAATTCAATTTTAACAGAAACATTTATGTATAGCCATACCCCATTGGCAAATTAATTATTTAAAAATATTTTGAAAATGACGTCATGATACTGTACTGTATTAACAGCCCGTTTGAGGATGCCGTCATTGAGTGACTTTGTCATAACACATCATACAATAGTGGGACACCAATTTTTCAATTAAATTCAACACTAAGTATTCCTGTATTTACAACTCCATCATTTTTTTATCATATGTACACCAGGTTATATAATGCATTAATGATAAATAAAATATATTTTGATATTTCAAATCATTGTCGTCTAGCCGACATAATTAGCATAAACTATCCTTTAAACCGTTCAAAAATCATTGCAAATCAGTTTTATCATCTCAACAGGTAACGATGTGTCAGTGTCCCGAAGTCCAAAATACACAATGGTCACCAAGAGTTGAGAATAAAATTTTATTTTTAAAAGGCACACAGTGCGTATTTAACTTGATGTCAAAAATTTCGAAGTCTAGCATAGCTAGAAGATTTGGAAAATCTATGTCTCCACTACTGATCCACTACTTAATCAGTCTATCTATTCCTATCATCCTCAATGCTCCATCCACACATAGTTATACCCAGTTCGTCAAACTTACCACACGTTATGGGTTCAGGAACTTGCCACAATAATATGAGTTTAAGAACTTCCTAGTCAGACCATAGGTATCCATTCGCTGGTGGGTTCAAAAACATATCATATAATTATGAGTCACGAACTTACTATAAGTATGAGTTTTAAGAACTCGCAACTTAATCTTATATTTTCTAACTATACTCTATCTATCTGTTATACACATGAGAAAAGAATCACCTTCTCAACACGCATATAACAAATAGCGCGACACCAACATTTTAATGATTATCAATATCAGAAACTAAGTGGTCGTCAAACCAAACACAATC
The DNA here is from genome assembly GCA_016801055.1 of Panax notoginseng. Classification (NCBI taxonomy): domain Eukaryota; kingdom Viridiplantae; phylum Streptophyta; class Magnoliopsida; order Apiales; family Araliaceae; genus Panax; species Panax notoginseng. Next base: position 93,069,115 of record CM029018.1, read on the forward strand.
CCTTGCGCATACAAAGAATTGGTCAACTCAGCCACTAATCAATATAGGAAGCTAAGCGGTTGTTACACCACGAACAATTCCCCGCCCATACAAAGAATTGTTCAACTTAACCACTATATCAACCAGGAAGCTAAGCGGTTCTAAAACCAAGTACAAATTCCCCGCCCATACAAGGAATCATACAACTCAGCTGCTGACATGAGTCCTTAATTGAAATCCCACTTAATTCTAATCCCATACTTTCTCCGTACAAATTTTGTTCAATTCGTATTGCATCACCCCATCGTACCAATTCATAGTACAATTGATACACATCAATTTTGCTGTAAACTTTTCAATCATTAGATTAATTCTCCTCCCTGCTATGACCTTATCAGATCACGGGGTGATCTCATCGTATTATGCTACAATTCATTTATATGTTCTGATCATTTTTTTTACGATCCTCTTTTCCCGTACTTTTAGTCTTTTAGACTCTATCTATTCATTGCTACTGTTCAACTTTATTATCAGAGTTAGGTAACTCTGTATCTTTTATAACTCGCCGAGATTCGTATTTGAATCTTATCGACACACTAACTCTATTTGAGTTAGTCCTTATCCTTATCACTGCGGTTATTAGCCTAAGGTAACCCTACCTAAAGATTATAACCTACAGCTCTGATACCAAGTGTAATACTCCCGAATCTACGGCTTTGACACTAACTGTAGTGTCCCTAAATCCTGGTACTAATCACCACGAATCTGGTACACTAATTCTATAACAATTGCGAAAGATATAAACATAATTTGTTTATACATTAAACTTTACACATTAACCCCAAGGTCGAGAACCTTCACTTAATACCTGAGTTCCATATTTATCGGACATAAAATGTCACCTGCTTCTCCTGTATCTGACGTATTCGTCCTAATCTACAATGTTTATCATGATATAGCAAGGGTAAGCAACAAGTTTGCCTAGCAAGTTTAAGTTTAATAAATGATATATCATGATTAAAAGAATTAAACATTAAGCTAGCTAACATTCAATAATATAACAATTGTGAACTAACATGAATCAAGTTTCATAGCTGAACGACCGAGACAATAAAAATGAATTGTCAATGATGAATATGAACAAATCAACTGGACTAGATGGTAATAAAGGTGATCAACCTTTCATACCTGATGAACACATGCAACATACACAAAGTGCGAATTAACAAATAATAGACGTGATATAATCAGCAATGATTACCCGCAAGCATATTTGAATAATCATAACTCAAGGTTGAGTTAAAGAGAACTTGCCTGAATCACCGACTACAGCTACGCAACCTATATAGCTTCATCTGAAGACCTAATATTAAATAATACTGATCTCCAATATTAGAATAATATCATCACAGTTAATACTATTAATTACAATTATAAAATAACCTAAACACATAAGCACATATCCCTATTAGTTGCTAAAGCACATAGGACTCGGTATCAAGTCAAACTATTTTTGTCTGAGTTGAGTCCGGTACAATATCCCGACGGCCTAGTCGGACAATTATTAAGCCTAATTCCCATAAAACTCTAGCTAAATGCTTCACAATTATCTTAGATAATTTATTATTCAGTCAAAATATTTTTCAATAACTCATAATATTTTTCAAATAATTATTATCATTAATAAAGATTTTTCAATCCTTAATATCATATTTATATGATTTAAATACCATAATATTCCATTATCATTAATATTTATTTAATATCAAATATTATTGAAATACACAATATAATATTATAAATAATTTATAATATTTTAAAGTATTTTTAATACCTTAATATTACAATTAAATGATTTTAAAACATTTAAAACTATTATTATTTAACTGCCAATAATATTAAAATATTAATATATTTCATGACAAAATATCAAAAGTTATATTTTATAACTTAAAATATTTTTATAACTTTTAAATCATTTTTTATATAATTTTTAAATCATTAAAACTATTTTTCATAATTTATTTAATACATTTATTAAATAAATCTATTATCATTAATATTAAATTATTAATGAAATACATCACAGAATATTAAAAGTCATTTAAAATAACTTAAAATATTTTCTAACTCATTATTATAATTTTAAATAATTTTTCAAGTATTAAAATCATTTTAAATCAATTTATTTAATATAATAATTAAATAAATTAAATACCATTAATATTTAAAAATATTAAAATATTAATGAAATATACTCCAAATTATTAAAAATCCATTTTTAGGCTTTAAAATAATTTTTACAAATTTATTATAAATTTTTCATAATTAAAAACCATTTAATACTAATTATTTAATAAAAATAATTAATATAATAATAAACTGTCACTAAAGGTGGCTATAGCGACAAAACTGTCGCTATAGGTGTTCTTCAATGTTAAAGAACATTCATACACTGTGATCAGGTTGCCTAGTTTGACTATAGCTAGATCCTTGATTATAAAGTTTCTGGGTTTGTAATTGTGTTAGGAATGTAGTATTGATGTAATACTACAACCTTAAACAACGTTCATGGCCAAAACATATCAAATCAGAGAAATATAAGGCATTGAACTCCTTGTCAGAGGCTGTTCTTCATTTCCGGGTTCCTCAGAAATGAAGAGTAATTCATGGGTCTACATTCTAAGCCTTGAATCTTTGATTCTTAGGCTTTATTTGTGTTTCAATCCTATAGTATGCATGTTAAGGATCATATATAACACACTAAGTCAGTCTAACAACATAACAGGTGAGAGATCAAGGCTGGTCAAACCATGTCAAAACACCTATTCTTGAATTTTCTGGGTTTTCTAGAAATGTTCACCCGGCTGATGGTCAACCCTACTTTGACCATGATTATCTTTGATTCTGTTAAGGATCTGGATGATCTAATGACATGGATGTGTAGTCCATATGTCAGACTACAACATCAAAACAAGAACATGGCCTAACAATCAAACATCAGCAAGATCAGAGGCTTGCAAAAGCTTGTCAGACCATTTCTGGGTTTCTGGGCTCATTTTCCATAGTCGGTCAACCATGTTTGACCACTTATATCTAGAGATCTAGACATGGTATGGAGTTGATTCCACTTACAGTTTACTCTCCTCATGGCAAAGAACAAGTCTATAACATCAAACATACCTAAAAATTAACACACAAGGATCTATGAGCCCTGACATATGGCTGTCAGACCACAAAATTAGGGTTCATAGTCATCAGTCCTTAAAATCCTATTTTCTTGCATCTAGATGTTATGGATCCTTAATGTAACATCTTAGATCACTATATAACATCCTTAAACATAACTCAAACCAATAAATAACAACATATAACATAAATCACAAGGATTTTCAAAGATTAGGGTTTTATACCTTTAAAGCTTTGATCTTTGAATCTGATCCTTTGTTTCTATTCTTGGAAAGCTAAGAGTTGATATTGTCTTAACTTTTCACTCCAATTCACTCTCCATTTCGAAATTTTAGAGAGAGAGAAGGCTTGTCTAGTATGTTAAGTAAAGTAGAGATTTTCTTTACTTTAAATCTCTTATATTATGATTCATGTATCTAAAGTTGCTAGGTGGCAACAAATATCAGATATGGGAAGATTTTTACACACATGGGATAAACATAGAGTGGTGACCCACAAGATTTGCAAAATCTTTTACTCAAGTTTTAAGTAAAAGGGTATTTTGGTCATTTCACACTCACTAAGGGTATTTTGGTAATTTCTCCTATAATTTGAAGGGCAATTTGGACATTTCATATATATCCCACATCTTTTAACACTTGAGCTTTTATACTTAACATTTGAGCTCCCAATTTAGGGTTTACAAATTCTAAATTAGGGTTTCGGATTCCCGAAACTAAAATTAGTGTTTCTAGAGACGGTATTAGGGTTCCTAACAAATCGTTAGGGTTTTCACACTGAACCTTGATGTTCTTTACATAACTTTAGGGTTTGCTAAAGTTGCACTTATCCTAACCAATCCCTTAATCCTAAACCACAATTCTGTACACATATAATCAGTATATACAGATTCGTATACACTCATACATTTAACCCTATAAGTCTTCACCAAAAATTTTGAAATCCTTAAAAATCCTTCACAGAATTTGCAAATCCATACCTATTTTCCATTCTAGGTCTTAATATTAAACCTTTAATCAATCAATTATGATTTTAATAATTTTCGAAATTCTCGGGTGTCGACGTCGGGATTTTTATTTGTCCCTTTTCTGTTCTTATCTTTTGATGTTCTCATGTTAGGTGAGATTTGTTTGAAAAAACAAGTTGTGAAAAGGTCCGACATGTATATGTCGACGTTTGGACTATAAGAGTCGCCAGTTGGTATGTTTAAATGTTTTCACCAACTCAACCGAGAAAAGGTTTGCACAAATCTGGGTACTTCATTCTCTTAAGACTTGGTGTTCACTTTCCATACATTCATACTATCTACCCAAATATGATAACATTTAAACCATAAATCCTCCCATTAAAAGGTTACATCATTAAATCAAAAAGTCTCTTAGGTTATCTAACCTTTAACATAAATCAAGTGCGAAAATAAAAATTGTTACATCACATCATTTAAATAAAGTCTATTAACATAAAAGCAAATAAATTTTAAGTCTTCATCGCTTGTACATTTTTTCTTTTTCTTTGTTTGTAGTAGGTTCATCGACCTTCTCAACCTTAGCTGCAATAATTATATTTATGCAAGAGTGAGCAAAACAAATGATCACTAGATATATCAATGAATCAACAAGGGAATAATAACTGCCAATGAATAAGCTCATCAAAACTGAATAGTATTCTATCAATGATAACCAAAAACTGAAATCAAAATATGAAATATATCTGAGGGTCATAAGACCACGAACTATGTCCACGGTTACAAGTAATCTTTCAACTTTAACCTAAAAGTTATACTGTAGGGACTTCACGTACTTAGGGGGATCAACCCTTCATACCATTTTTGTGCACAAAAATCTAAATGCATCGCGTACCCCTATACTAGGGTTGTTCTTCTCAGTTTTAGAGTACAAGTCCGCACAAAAGAAAGTTTGGTTTGGATAAGCTTCAAGGGTAATTTAGAGTGTAACGATCATCAACTAAAGGATTAGTTGAATCAACAAAGTTTGACAACACAACAGTTGATCAACAACAACATAATATATAACCATTAAGAATCATAGGTGAACCAACTATATATTAAACTCATGCTTAGAAATAACTAAAGCGCATAAGTATTGAATAAAATAATTAACCTTACTTGAACAATGTTAAGCTAAGGCTATGATCTTGAGATAAAAGAATTAAGTTATGAACATGTACTAAGAAATAACAAGCTTAGAATGAAACTTGCTCAAAATAACAATAATATTTTGAATTGTGTTAAGTAAAGGAAATAGAACAACTCAGTTAGAGATTTGAGTTCAAGAATTTGTATTTATCATAAAATAATAGAACTTAAGAAAACTTGTTTAACTATAAACAAGTTAGAATATCTCAACAATGATTAGAATTCAAAACTTGCTCGAATAATGTTAGGGTTAGAGCTTGCTCAAATAAAGTTTAAGGATAAAAGAATTTGCTTAATTAAATTTTAGGGTAAGGAACTTGCTCAATATAAAGAGGTAAGGTTTAGAAACTTGCCTCGCGTGTAAGCTATAAATTTACAACTCACGTTCACCTATACATAGTATTAGAATCACAATATTTATTAGATATACTAACATCCACTTTCCAAAATAACACTCACTTTTTGCTAAACTTGTTATTTTAGAATAAGTCTTACGTTACCATATACATTTCAGAAATCTCAAGTGTTAACTTCACAACACTTATTTACTATTCATTGTGTACACTAAGTCCTAACATATCGCATTCGTAACTTACTAATCCTTTTACAACTTTGAAATTATTAATGACATGATACAGTTCTATTTTAACCTCCTCATTACACGTTTGATACCTTAGCACATCATTAAACTAGGTTACATTAAGTGTTTAAAGTCTGCAGAAGTAACAGACTTCACTGTCTCTCATCAGGGTATGGCACAGCTGTGCCATACATACGTTTCTGGCCTTGTCCCCAGTGCAGATGTGCTGGTGCACAGACAGAAACTACGCAGACGTAACAATGTTCTATTTTAGCCCAACTAACACAGATTTCACCCACAAAACAGTAAATTTAACATATGCAATTGGTATAGAACTAACACAAACATGATTCCTCACATATTCATCAACTTAGAACAATTAAACAACAACTTCAACTAATTTAAATCCTTAAATTTCATGTTTTTATACAAAAACTCTATTTTGACATCCTTCACAGAAATTCACACTGTGATCACAATTCTACACTAAATTAATTCATTCAAACTACATTTTCTTCGTTTCTTACCGAATTAACATATTCAAGACTCAATTTACAGATTAGTATACAAATTAACCACCAAATTTGGTACTTTCATAAGCCATATGTATGAACATACACTGTAAATACTTTTCTTCCTTCTTAAACATAATTAGCATACAATTTCTTGTCTAAATACAAACTCTAACATCACAATTACACTCAAACGCAATAGTTCAGTTTATAACAACAATTCCAGAAAATTGAATCCACAAAACATGGAAATTTTATGCCGTAAACATACATATACATATATAATATTAAGGTTTTGGAAAATACCTTCAATCGCTTGAACAATCCTTGCTAAAACCCAGAAATTGTTTTGGAATTCTCAGACTTTCTCTTAACTCTCTCTAATCTCTCTCAAGTTTCTTTGCTCTTTTCTCTTCTTAGTATCAGTATGCCAAACTAACAGTATGCGTTAAATAAAATTGATAGGCCATAATACACGTACTTAATATAACATTTACAAAAATATAAACGTATAGGTTATAAATATATTTTATTTATTATTTTGATTTATTTTATTTATTATAATAAAAATTTAAAAGTCATAAGGCTTTGTTTGACAAAAACTCTTTAAAATAAAGACTTAATATTTTAAGCCTTGTTTGGGTAAATCTATTTAATTTATTTTAATAAATCTTTACACTATAGTTTATAATCTCATATTATAATTTTATTTAATAATTTAAAATGGCATTTTAAATTATTAAATTAAAGCAATAATATAACATCTCATGTTATCTTACAACTCTCTAAATTATAAATTAAATTAATTTAAAATATTATTTAATAAATTTAATTCATAAATATTTAATAACAGCAACCACATTAATAAAATATTTATTTAATTTAATAAATATTTTAAATTACAAATAATAAAATCTTGGATTGTTATAGATGTGTCACCATTTGACTGGTCTGTGAAACCGAGATTCGTTAGGGTCCGGGAGCATGATTATGCGGAGGGAAGGTGTTAGGCACCACCCGACATCCGTGTTACAATGGTGACCGCCATTTTTCAATTTAACTATTATCTGAATGTGAGTGTGTGTAGATCAATGTGCAATTATCTAGAAGTAGTGATATGCCTCGTTTGCACTTATATACAAAGGGTTTGAATTTTGTATAAAAGCTCAATTTTAACAAGATATAGCAATGATGTTTTATAAAAGAGGTTTTTCAAACCCTTGTGCTCAATAGTAATTGAGGCCTTTGATACTTCTATTTTATTATGTGTTCGGCTTAATTGCTATTATTTTCGAGATGCGAAGCATCTTCGAGAAAACAAAATAAAAAGCAGTGCCGAATTCCTTGTGGGCATGAAAGCCGTCTAAGGACATTCAAACACCTTAAATAATTTACAAGCCATGTACAACTAAAAATGTCCAAAACGGGAACCGAATCTAGATTTAGTAGACTGAATTTGTGATCACATGATTCCTAGGCAAACATGATGTAGCAAATCGTATGAAAGCTGCAAACAGTTATATATATATATATATATATATATATATATATATATATATATATATATATACGATCAACTGTCTCGAAGTAAACTCCAGGCGAGACGAAAAGGTAAATAAAGCTATAAAAGGCCACGAAGTAAACTCTAGGCCTGACAGAAATGTAAATAAAGCAGTAAAAGGCCATGAAGTAAATTCCAGGCCTGACAGAAATGTATATATATCCAACGAACCGAGCCTGGATCGATATATATCCAATGCGTTTATCGCTTTTATATATATATATATATATATATATATATATATATATATATATATATATATATATATATATATATATATAAGCAATAAACCACGGACCGACGGTCCGGGCATACACACACACGCGACTCTCAACGTGAATAATAGTGTGTGCAAGAAGTGAAGAAAAGGCTTTCAATAAAGCAAGAAGGCTTACAGTGGACTGCCAAAGAAGACTTCAATAGCTTTAAATGGATGAACACTCGGTTTCCACCAGTAAAAAGTAGCCAAATATAAGCTCACAAGTGTTTGAAATGAGAAAGTACTTAATTTATAGTGTGTACAGAGCAAATTAGACAGGGCTTCCTCGTCGTTTTCTTAAGAAAAATGGCCACCCCAAGCCCTCTTTTTATAGAGGGGAGAGCCGCAGGTGTACCTGCGGCTGCCCGGGGTGCCCGGAGCTCCGCGTGCACACGTGTAACGTGATGTGTAAGACCCCGAATTTTATGAAATAAAAGTATTCAATTTTTCTTATAATTACTATTCAGTAAATGGTTAAATTGATAAAAGTTTAAAGTTATGGGTGAAATATGAATTTTTTTCAAAATAAGCAAGTGGTTATAAAATAATCATTGTTGTCGGGGAATATTCGTTTGGTCGTGGAATATTCTTTCTGTCGGAGAATATTCGTACGACGGCGCAGCTATTTGTGGGCCCCATAACGAATAACTGTCGGGTAAAGAAAACGACAAATTTGAGTTTTTACAAATAACGGCGTAGTTGTTATCGTTAATACTGTTGAAATACCCGGTGGTTAAAATACAGTAATACGCGTTATTGCACAGTAGCACACGGTATTGCACAGTATTTTTGAAATTATTGATTCTTACGTAAGAAGGCACTACTCAATAATTGTTACAGTAATTACTGTTCAATATTTTATTTTATTGATTCAATAATTGCTACGTTGAAATTTTATATTATTGTTGTTCAATAATTGTTGCTGCACAGTATTTTCCATTATCAGATCAATAATTCATATTATTTGAATAGTATTATTAGATAGCATTATTGGCAATGTCTAGAAAGTTCTGTCTAAGGAGAGGTTTGGTTATCTAATTGCGCGCCAGTAAGGAGAAATTCTTATTGGAAAGCCCCCTCTTTCCTGGGAACGGCCTGGTTGTCGTAAATGTGATTCTGTAATATTATTTGTGAATAATTAATTATTGATTCATATGATAAGAAAATATTTATTTTATGTGGATATAAATGAGGGATATATTTTTGTGGTTAAAAAATGAAGGAGTTAATGTTGAGATTTTTATCCGTATTTTTGTCGGAATGGAGGTATTAAAAATTAGGGTTTTTGAGATATTTTGCGGGGGTTATAATTTTTAATCCGACCGTTGGATCGTGGTAATTTTTGGATATGTTATACATATATAAGTTGAGTATATGTCCACAAATTTTGAACCGTTAAAAATGAACGTATGATTTGTTATGAATTTTAAGAGGTGGCTGATTCAGAAATCAGGTTATAAATCATTTTTGGTGAAAAATTCTAGAATTGGTGGGCCCCACTTGTGGTTGGTGAAAAAATGTGCTGAATTATATTTCAAATGTGGTGGGTGGGAATAGTAGCAGGTAAAGCCATCAGGTTGCAGGTCAAACCTACCAAAATTTTCCTATAAATAGAGGGCTAAGTTAGAATTGAAAATCACACCAGAAACATAAGCTTTCTCTCTTTCTCTCTCTATATTATGAAGCATATTTTGTGAGTATTTAGATACTTGGTGAGTTTTTATTCAATAGTGCAAGTTTCCTTCAGCATCATATCCGATATCCAGTCAGAAGTACTGCTCTTTTGAGGTAAGGGATAGTAAGAGATTGTAAGGGATAGTAAGGGATTGTAAGAGATAGTAAGGGATATTAAGGGATTTTAAGGGTTGTTATGATTTTCAGTTTCGTAATTTTTCTGAGCTTCAAAAATTTTGAAAAAATTTGAAATGATATTTTGATGAGTTTTCTTGATTGTGTCCAAAAATGATGATTTTTGGATGTATAGATTGAGAGTTATGAATTTTATGAGAAAAGACTATTTTAAAAGTAACAGCTTATAATTCCTTGTGGTTAACTCCAAAATTGATGAAATTTTTATTGGGAGTACATGTATATGATAGAAGTATACTCTGTAAATTTCAGAATTTTTAGATAAAAGTACAATTTTTGATAAATGTCTAAATATTCGGCTATTTTGGCCATATGAAAAATAGTAAATGACTTTTAAAAATTCTGAGAAAAATATATGTTCACTATGGGACTATATTATGCTAAATCCCAGAAAAGAAATATTTTTGGAACTGATTTGGTATTTTTCATGAAAATGGTCTAGTTATGAGTAAATGAATTAAATATGTTTTGTGAAGAAAGAAAATTGGAAAATAGGATTTTATGGCTTGAGAATCCTATATGAGGTATATGCAGATTTTTGATGAGGGTTTTGGTTATTGATGATGAAATTGTAAGAGTTGGCATTTTATGATGATTAAATGCATTAATTAGTAAAGTGTAAACAATTAAAATAAATTGTTTATAAATTTAAGTAATGTTATTCTTTCAATATCATTATACCGAAATATTGGTATGAATTTTATTGTGGAATTTCTATCTTTTGTGTCGGGGTTACTATTCATGAGTTACTATTCACGATTTACTATTCATGAGTTACGAATATTACTCTTGAGATTAAAACTATATGTTGATCATATTATTTTTATCATCATATATAACATTTTTATAACCCTGATGTTGAAATTCTCTTTCACTGGAGTGTAAAGATGGGTAGATTATTGGTATGATCATGACTAGGGTTCTCTTTGGCCTGTAGTGCAAAGTTGAATTGTGACTGGTATGATCATGACCATTGAATTTATAATTGAATATCTTAAGCTTAAGTGCAAAGGTGAATTGATCAACATGGTTATAATTATTGTTTATATAAATTCTGAAATGATTATATATTTCTTTGAGATATGATTATATTTGGCCTGTAGTGCAAATATGAACTGTTGATGAATATATTTGGCCGTAGTGCAAATATGAACTGTTGAGGAATATCTTTGGCCTGTAGTGCAAAGATGAATTATTGATGAATATCTTTGGCCTGTAGTGAAAAGATGAATTGTTGTTGAATATATTTGGCCTGTAGTGCAAAGATGACATGTTGTTGAATATCTTGGCCAGTAGTGCAAAGACGAACAGATGTTGAGATGAACATGATCAACTGGTGATACAAATGAATATCTTTGGTCGTAGTGCAAAGATGGATTTATTAGTATGATTATGAACAGGAACTGTGATTTGGTATAACCATGATCTTTGATGTTTCAGGTAAAGACAGGTGATGAAAATATTCTTCGTCCTGGGTGCGAAGAAAAATTTATAGTCACAATTATGATTATGAGTTATTCATATGATTGTGGAAAGGAACTGTTGAGTGATGTTACATGGATAAAACATTGTTGATGGATTTTTAACATGGAGAAGATAATAGACTTTATAGTCTATTTGACTCTTCTAATGGATTGCTGTTCCGCTGCAACTATGGTTGAAATTTTTTATCATTACCATATGTTCTAAATCTCTGATTTATTATTGATGAAGGCTATTGATAATTTATTTATCTTTAGTCATGATATTCTTTACTGAGCTAGTTGTGCTCACCCTTTTGCTTCACAATTCCTTTCAGGTAATAAGAGTGTAGCTGGGTCGAGCGGGGGTAACAAGGGAATAGAACGGTGGTCATCATTTAGTAGTTATATTTGGTGAAGAAAATAGGGTGAGGCGAACCCAACGTTGGAAGGGTGTTTTGTCACTATCATACAAGATGTCTAATGACATACAACCTCGTGTCATCATAGGACAGGGTTGTGCTCATCCACTTGCTGAGTATATCTATGGGCACTACCTATATAATCTTGGTGTTTGTTTGAAGTATAATTCTCAATTAGAGACAGTGGAGATAATGATAAGTCAAGAGAAGACTCACCATTGGGAAGAATATGATAGTAATCTTCTCGTTTTTCTTTGGGGTCTATTGGGTCAACCAAGGATAATTCTGTGGCCATATGATATCTATCATAACCTAGACGCGTGGCCTCCCATGTACGAAGGTTTCCTTGAGCACTTCCCAAAGATTCTAATTTCTAAAACAGTTTTTGACTATACCTTTATGTAAGGTGTTATTGTGAGGTGATGTCCACGGTTGGAACATGAGTCACATTTGGTATATATTTGTATCCAAACTCACAGCATATGTGTTGTTGTATTTTGCACGACAATTGTTGTAATAAAGTTGTAGTTGTTTTCTGTACCATGTATTTGACGACTCAGAATGGGTTGGGTGGAATGGACCTATTTTGGGGTCGTTACAGGTGGTATCAGAGCTTAGGGATATGATCTCTGGCGGAGATCGGGAAATAGAACTAGGAGGGGAGAGATGAGTAAATCCTTCGCTAGTGTGTCCTACCTAAGCTTATTTGTTGGTCAGTCATAATATCGGGATATTATGTGATATGTTAATTTGTTCAATTAACCTTTGTTTTGAAGCTGTATTCTAGAATGATATCTGAAATACAGGAGATGAGCAATGGAGAAATCATGATGACAGGGAAGATGGAATCTGAAATGAAAGCAAGGTATTCTCAACTCTTTGAAATACCAGGTACGTAAATTTCGGGGACGAAATTTCATAAGGAGGGGAGATTGTAAGACCCCGAATTTTATGAAATAAAAGTATTCAATTTTTCTTATAATTACTATTCAGTAAATGGTTAAATTGATAAAAGTTTAAAGTTATGGGTGAAATATGAATTTTTTTCAAAATAAGCAAGTGGTTATAAAATAATCATTGTTGTCGGGGAATATTCGTTTGGTCGTGGAATATTCTTTCTGTCGGGGAATATTCGTACGACGGCGCAGCTATTTGTGGGCCCCATAACGAATAACTGTCGGGTGAAGAAAACGACAAATTTGAGTTTTTACAAATAACGGCGTAGTTGTTACCGTTAACACTGTTGAAATACCCGGTGGTTAAAATACAGTAATACGCGTTATTGCACAGTAGCACACGGTATTGCACAGTATTTTTGAAATTATTGATTCTTACGTAAGAAGGCACTACTCAATAATTGTTACAGTAATTACTGTTCAATATTTTATTTTATTGATTCAATAATTGCTACGTTGAAATTTTATATTATTGTTGTTCAATAATTGTTGCTGCACAGTATTTTCCATTATCAGATCAATAATTCATATTATTTGAATAGTATTATTAGATAGCATTATTGGCAATGTCTAGAAAGTTCTGTCTAAGGAGAGGTTTGGTCATCTAATTGCGCGCCAGTAAGGAGAAATTCTTATTGGAAAGCCCCCTCTTTCCTGGGAACGGCCTGGTTGTCATAAATGTGATTCTGTAATATTATTTGTGAATAATTAATTATTGATTCATATGATAAGAAAATATTTATTTTATGTGGATATAAATGAGGGATATATTTTTGTGGTTAAAAAATGAAGGAGTTAATGTTGAGATTTTTATCCGTATTTTTGTCGGAATGGAGGTATTAAAAATTAGGGTTTTTGAGATATTTTGCGGGGGTTATAATTTTTAATCCGACCGTTGGATCGTGGTAATTTTTGGATATGTTATACATATATAAGTTGAGTATATGTCCACAAATTTTGAACCGTTAAAAATGAACGTATGATTTGTTATGAATTTTAAGAGATGGCTGATTCAGAAATCAGTTATAAATCATTTTTGGTAAAAAATTCTAGAATTGGTGGGCCCCACTTGTGGTTGGTGAAAAAATGTGCTGAATTATATTTCAAATGTGGTGGGTGGGAATAGTAGCAGGTAAAGCCATCAGGTTGCAGGTCAAACCTACCAAAATTTTCCTATAAATAGAGGGCTAAGTTAGAATTGAAAATCACACCAGAAACATAAGCTTTCTCTCTTTCTCTCTCTATATTATGAAGCATATTTTGTGAGTATTTAGATACTTGGTGAGTTTTTATTCATAGTGCAAGTTTCCTTCAGCATCATATCCGATATCCAGTCAGAAGTACTGCTCTTTTGAGGTAAGGGATAGTAAGAGATTGTAAGGGATAGTAAGGGATTGTAAGAGATAGTAAGGGATATTAAGGGATTTTAAGGGTTGTTATGATTTTCAGTTTCGTAATTTTTCTGATCTTCAAAAATTCTGAAAAATTTGAAATGATATTTTGATGAGTTTTCTTGATTGTGTCCAAAAATGGTGATTTTTGGATGTATAGATTGAGAGTTATGAATTTTATGAGAAAAGACTATTTTAAAAGTAACAGCTTATAATTCCTTGTGGTTAACTCCAAAATTGATGAAATTTTTATTGGGAGTACATGTATATGATAGAAGTATACTCTGTAAATTTCAGAATTTTTAGATAAAAGTACAATTTTTGATAAATGTCTAAATATTCGGCTATTTTGGCCATATGAAAAATAGTAAATGACTTTTAAAAATTCTGAGAAAAATATATGTTCACTATGGGACTATATTATGCTAAATCCCAGAAAAGAAATATTTTTGGAACTGATTTGATATTTTTCATGAAAATGGTCTAGTTATGAGTAAATGAATTAAATATGTTTTGTGAAGAAAGAAAATTGGAAAATAGGATTTTATGGCTTGAGAATCCTATATGAGGTATATGCAGATTTTTGATGAGGGTTTTGGTTATTGATGATGAAATTGTAAGAGTTGGCATTTTATGATGATTAAATGCATTAATTAGTAAAGTGTAAACAATTAAAATAAATTGTTTATAAATTTAAGTAATGTTATTCTTTCAATATCATTATACCGAAATATTGGTATGAATTTTATTGTGGAATTTCTATCTTTTGTGTCGGGGTTACTATTCATGAGTTACTATTCACGATTTACTATTCATGAGTTACGAATATTACTCTTGAGATTAAAACTATATGTTGATCATATTATTTTTATCATCATATATAACATTTTTATAACCCTGATGTTGAAATTCTCTTTCACTGGAGTGTAAAGATGGGTAGATTATTGGTATGATCATGACTAGGGTTCTCTTTGGCCTGTAGTGCAAAGTTGAATTGTGACTGGTATGATCATGACCATTGAATTTATAATTGAATATCTTAAGCTTAAGTGCAAAGGTGAATTGATCAACATGGTTATAATTATTGTTTATATAAATTCTGAAATGATTATATATTTCTTTGAGATATGATTATATTTGGCCTGTAGTGCAAATATGAACTGTTGATGAATATATTTGGCCGTAGTGCAAATATGAACTGTTGAGGAATATCTTTGGCCTGTAGT
Organism: Panax notoginseng; assembly: GCA_016801055.1. Classification (NCBI taxonomy): domain Eukaryota; kingdom Viridiplantae; phylum Streptophyta; class Magnoliopsida; order Apiales; family Araliaceae; genus Panax; species Panax notoginseng. The sequence continues at coordinate 93,084,674 of CM029018.1, forward strand.
GCAAAGATGAATTATTGATGAATATCTTTGGCCTGTAGTGCAAAGATGAATTGTTGTTGAATATCTTTGGCCTGTAGTGCAAAGATGACATGTTGTTGAATATCTTGGCCAGTAGTGCAAAGACGAACAGATGTTGAGATGAACATGATCAACTGGTGATACAAATGAATATCTTTGGTCGTAGTGCAAAGATGGATTTATTAGTATGATTATGAACAGGAACTGTGATTTGGTATAACCATGATCTTTGATGTTTCAGGTAAAGACAGGTGATGAAAATATTCTTCGTCCTGGGTGCGAAGAAAAATTTATAGTCACAATTATGATTATGAGTTATTCATATGATTGTGGAAAGGAACTGTTGAGTGATGTTACATGGATAAAACATTGTTGATGGATTTTTAACATGGAGAAGATAATAGACTTTATAGTCTATTTGACTCTTCTAATGGATTGCATGTTCCGCTGCAACTATGGTTGAAATTTTTTATCATCTACCATATGTTCTAAATCTCTGATTTATTATTGATGAAGACTATTGATAATTTATTTATCTTTAGTCATGATATTCTTTACTGAGCTAGTTGTGCTCACCCTTTTGCTTCACAATTCCTTTCAGGTAATAAGAGTGTAGCTGGGTCGAGCGGGGGTAACAAGGGAATAGAACGGTGGTCATCATTTAGTAGTTATATTTGGTGAAGAAAATAGGGTGAGGCGAACCCAACGTTGGAAGGGTGTTTTGTCACTATCATACAAGATGTCTAATGACATACAACCTCGTGTCATCATAGGACAGGGTTGTGCTCATCCACTTGCTGAGTATATCTATGGGCACTACCTATATAATCTTGGTGTTTGTTTGAAGTATAATTCTCAATTAGAGACAGTGGAGATAATGATAAGTCAAGAGAAGACTCACCATTGGGAAGAATATGATAGTAATCTTCTCGTTTTTCTTTGGGGTCTATTGGGTCAACCAAGGATAATTCTGTGGCCATATGATATCTATCATAACCTAGACGCGTGGCCTCCCATGTACGAAGGTTTCCTTGAGCACTTCCCAAAGATTCTAATTTCTAAAACAGTTTTTGACTATACCTTTATGTAAGGTGTTATTGTGAGGTGATATCCACGGTTGGAACATGAGTCACATTTGGTATATATTTGTATCCAAACTCACAGCATATGTGTTGTTGTATTTTGCACGACAATTATTGTAATAAAGTTGTAGTTGTTTTCTGTACCATGTATTTGACGACTCAGAATGGGTTGGGTGGAATGGACCTATTTTGGGGTCGTTACATGATGTCTGCTCTAACTTTTAGAACTTCAATTCGGGCATCCGATCGAGGTGTATAAGACCTTTTTCGGCATGCTGTTGTTGAGAGCTACACAATGACATGGGATTAGAGGTTATACGAAGTCAGGAAGATGCGATTATGCCCTGAGTCTTTAAGTCTTCAAATTCTATCCGGTGTGCTGTCCTGTGTAGTAGTTACTCAAAATTGGAGCTATTTGGTTCTTGTAGGACATTCCTGTGTGTAATGTATGTTGAAATGTTGTTGAGATGGCGCCACGTGGGATCGAGGTGGCAAAATAACAATTTTGCCCCTCACCGGGGTTATCTCCGATTTGGGCTGATTTAGCCATCGTTGCTCAGGGTTATCTCTGAGATTGGACTGTTGTAAGTGTTGAATGTCCTCAAGGTTGTCTCTGAGGTGTGCCTGTCCTCCCGGGGTTATCTCCAGGTTCAAAACTGAGTGAGTCGGGGCTATCACCGAGTGTTGAAGCTGTTCGCAAAGGTTTGAAAATAAGCATTTCCGGGGTTATCTCCAGAATTGGAATTGCATTCTTCGGGGTTGTCTCCAAGGTTGAAACTGAATCTCCCAGAGTTGTCTCTGGGACTGGACTGAATATCTCAGGAATGTCTCTGAGATGGTAAGGACTGAGTATCCCGGCGTTGTCTCTGGGACTATTCTGCATTGACTTCCAGGGTTATCTCTGGAAGACGACTTTGCCCTCCTGTAAGGTTAATAACAGGAATGCAAAATTTTAATTGTCTACAGATGCCCCTCTTTATCATATTCATGCAGTGTAATGGGATGGATAGTATAAAGAACACTAGACACTTGAAACATAACAAGATATTCATGATGCAATGTACTGCAGCATGATGCAAATGTATGTGGTTCGTTGGACTATTTTCCAACGGGATGTGATGACTGTTTGCTCCCATGACTTTTGTTGGTCACTGATGACTCTGATGAACTGCATGGATGTGTGCTGCAAAGTTCTCAGGAACTTCCAGGATGTTGACGTTGGGGTTATGGCCAAAGTCCTTAATCCTTGGTACAGACTTTCCACCATAGATGTTCCTCTCATGTATAAGAGACTCTGGGGGAATGAACATTTGTCTGATGTAGGTTATGTATAATAGATTTCATCATCGGTCCTTCCCGATGAGGATGGCCTTCCCTGGTTTGTATCGCCAGGTCCTTTAAGTGATCTGTCAGAATTACTACCAACAGTATGTGCCTGTCAAGGTTGCCTGACCCTCGTTGACACGTGCATCAACTGCTGATGTCATCGGATGTCTTCTGATTCTTTGTTGGGTTTAATTGCCAACAGCTGCATGTCGTATGAAATCCCAGCTGGGGAGAAGTGTTTTGGAGTTACGACCCCAAACTGACGACATTGGACCTTCGTGAGGTATTGTCAATTGTAGTTTGCAACAATTTTGATCATCGGTATAGTGAACCCTGTGTATGGGTGAATACCAATGAGTGATAGAAAGACCCGCAGTTTGGTCTGTGAGAACCAGGATTTCCAGCTTTTTCGCTCAATTGCGTAGCATTTTTTCTCCTGATTTGTCTGTTTCAACTTGTGAGACCTCCTTTGCAACTCAAATTGGACAGAGCCGGAGGGGTGGGACCCACCTATGGGAGCCATAGGTGCACCTGTGGCCAACTGTGGGTTGCCTTAAGTGGCCTGTTGCTTTCACAAGTCATTTTCATACTGCACCACACAGGAAATCCGAGAGCTCTTCTTTAAATCTGCTGAGTTTGGGCGTCTTTCTGTAAATTCTGTCATCGTACAAGTGTTTCACACTATCCTGGTAACGTATGCATGCCTTCTTTTCCATTTTTCGTCCGTTGGAAAATGAGTTATTATATGAAATGCGTCAAAACACATAGTAGTGAATATGCATGCTCATATGACTTGATAAAAAATATTCAACATAGTAAATATTAGTATTAAACCATGCTGAACATAATGATGTGGAAAAATTTGACTTTTGAAATAGTCAATTTAGTACCTTTTTTTTGCTATTTCTTATCCTATTTGAGGACAAATGAGCAAAGGTATTAAAGAAAAGTAATTCAGGTAATTAGGCTGCCCTTACAGATTATGTCTTTGATATGTTTATGTATTATAAGATGTTTATGACTGTGGGTAGGAGTGTTACTGAATGGCCACCTAGTCATGCCTATGCGCATGTGGATAATCCTGTTTACAAAGGAGACTCTGGCAAAATTTTCCAAAAGTCTAGGCATTGGGTAGACATGTATTTTTTAACTCTACTGTAAGCGTATGTTAAAGTAATGCATGCATGCATGTAGTCATAAAATATATTTGAAAAGCTCTAAGTTAGAATTTACCACACTCTTTCTGAGGTGATTTGGAGACTTGTGCCCAGATATTATGGATCCGAGTCAGCCGAGTAGTTCCCGTAGGACCACTTCAGGTGTGCGAAAGAGGGCTTCTGAAGTGCCTCAACCCCGTTCAGTCAGACAGCCTCGTCGTTTGGCGGAGGCAGTGAACGTCCTATCCGAGTAGATGTACCGGATGTTGAGGACAAGGAGGAGGATGTACCGACTGCGGCTCTAGCTCTTGCTGCTCATGCTCCTCATAGGGAGCTTCCAGGTATTGTTGTGATGATTCGAGATCATCTGGGTGATTTAAGTCGCCACCCCTCAGTTTACTTGCAAGCAAATGAGGTAAAAGCTGGGTTTGAATCTTCCTTTTTCATATTGATGAGGAGCAAGGATTTTTGACATTAATTTGCATTTAATTGTAGGTTCCCGGCTTTACACAGCCTCAAAGGAACTGGTTCAGCATACACTCCTTGTATCAAGCTCTGCATCTAGATTACAGAGGTATTGTGCATAGTTGGGGCTTTGGGGCGTTCTTTTCCATTCTTCCCCGTCGTTGTCCCTGGGGTTACCTTAGGGCATTGTCTTAGCATTGGTTTCACCAGACTCAGTTTCTCCATTTGTTAGATTATGAGGTGGTGATGACGCCGCTGGATTGGCAATTTATAACCGATATGGAGTTTGGAGGGGCGCCAGTGCCATGTACAGTGAACATTACCCCGACTGTCGTTCGATCCTTGCTAAGAGTTCTGACTGAGGCACTTAAGGGCAGGACCATCTGTACAGGTCCTTTGAGCGTAGATGCTATGAGTGGTCTGTTGAGTGAGCCCATGCCCGCTGATGTGAGAGTCAAGGATCGCATTCTTTGGCGATTGTTCCTGGTTATTAACAGGGGTTGTTTCATAGTAGACAACTCTTCTATGGTGTCATTCGCTTTGATCAGCGCCACTCATGAGGTAGACTGTATTGGAGAGTATGATTGGGGCTCCAACACCTTTGCCTATTTCCTCAGGGGAATGCACATGTGTTCACAGGGCTTGACAGAGGCTTGGCTAGGATTTTACCTGTTTCTGCTAGTGAGTATTTCTCTTTTGATTTCCCATGTACAGGTTAAGAGTGTTTGACTGACCACAGATGTTTGCCTTTGTGTTAGCAGTTTTGGGCCTATAAGAGGCTTCCATGTTTACGCCCTTTTAGTGTGTTAGGTTTAGATACCTATCCATGAGTACGGTGATGGTATCACTCCATTTTGGCGGAGGTTCCTGTAGCTGAGGGTTTCACCCATTGTCGCTTATAGTTGGAGTTGTTGACAGCTGATGCCATCACTTGGGTTCCCTATTCTTGGGAACATTTGACTATCAGCTTTGAGGATGGATACCTTACTGGTGTCGAGCACGTGATGTCCACTCACCGGATTCCTCTCTGTACAGATGGAGGATGGGAGCTCTATTTAGGAGAGCGTGCTATTAGGAGCACCACAGGAGAGATTTGTATACCGATCTTGCCTCCTGCCAGGCGTTATTTGCAGTCGCCAGTCGATGATATCCCATTGATGGGCATTAAAGGCTACACTTTGTCAGAGGGTCCGTTTATTCAGGAGGCATTGTATCGCTGGTGGTCCCCTTGTACCATTGCAGCCCAGACCCGCGCCACTCAGTTCATAGGGGATATGGTTCCTAGATTTGTAATGATGACAGATTGGATGACCTGTGTCCGAGATCCAACTCATTTAACACAAATTGACAGTTTGACCCGGCAGTTGGACATGGCACATTTTTTTATCCGACATTTGGGTAGAGAACCTTTAGAGGCGGATACTTTTGATCCTTCCAGCTCGGGGGATGGCCCTTCAGATGAACCATATTGCTTTGCCGCAGATCCTCCCTTGTATAGGCCTGACATCCCTCTTGGCGAAGATCCAGTGACTCAGGAGGAGTTACATCAGGTGGATAGGATTGATGATGTAGATATACACCCCATTGTATTCTTCTGATGTGTATTCTCGCTATATCTTTTGATAGGCCTCTGTTAGATACTGGGTGGCTATGCCCCAATCTCATTATATCTTTTGATAGGCCTCTGTTAGTCGTAAGGCGTCTCTGCCCCATTTCCCAGTATTTTTCAGTTGTATAGAGATGATGTATTTAGATGATGATGTACTTAGGAATGTATGTACTATTTTCCATTCCCTACATCATATTGCCATCTATTATTTGTCATACATATATTATGTCATGCATATGTATGTCCAGAGATATTCAGCATTGACCCCTAGATGGTCTTATGATACGGCCCATACAGATGTCTTCTTCGATAGTCAGCCGTATTGATCATACCCCACCAGTATTGGTGGCCTTCTGTCTAAGATCTTGGTATGATAGTGTATCCCCTTTAGACAGGGTGATTGTAGATCAACTATTGCAACATTCCATGACCCTCTTGACATTCCAGGTTCCATCGGGCTTCGTAGATGGCATGCTAGAGCATTAGGTACCGGAGAGGTAGGTTTTCCAGTTTGGTACCCATGAGTTGACTCCTACCTTAGAGGAGTGTGAGCGGTTGATGGTTTTTCCATTATACAGGCCTTACGCTCATATGGTTGTCGGAGATATGCACTGGCAGTTCATGACCCTCACCGGGTTACGGCGTAGAGTAGTACAGGATGAGATTACATCTGGCCATGTATTATCCCAGCATTTTTTGATAAACAGATTTGGCTCAGTGGACAGTTACGCATGATACTCCGGAGATTTCACCACGCCAGATGATCAGTGGCGTGTGGCCAGAGTAGATGTACTCGTGATGTTCATAGTGGCTTATTTGTACATGCCACTGTACATGGATAAGCTAGACATCGATATTGTCATGGCGGTGAGAGCTCTTAGGGAGGGTCAGACCATTATTCTGATGATTGTGGTAGAGACGCTAAGGTCAGCCACGTATTGTCACATATATCCCACATGGGTGTTTATAGGCAACTCGGTTTTGTTGTACGTGTGGTTTTTGTCACACTTAAGACCGATTGGCATGTTCCGACGGCATGTGTATTGTTTTTCCCATGAGATAGCCATGTCTTACTCCTTTCAGCTAGCAGAGTGTGTAGACGCTGCATCCTGGTCAGTGTTCATGGCAGGGATTGGAGATCCATTTGACATTCTGTCGTGTTCAGGGCTTAGTTCACCCTATAGCTTCATTACTCATGCATCGGGCATGGATTATCTCCCTCTGGTTGGTTTGAAGTGCATGACCACATATCACCCACTGGTCGTGATGTCACAGTTTGACTAATTTCAGGATGTGTATCCTTTTGAGGGGGCATCGGGTCAACGTTTAGCTTCTCGCCATTTGTCAGCAGAGGACAGATCTAGGGTGTATGCCTATTGAGATCAGCACGAGAGTGCTGAGTTTTCTATTAGCCATCCAGGCTATTCGACAGAGTATTCTGTGTGGATGGAGACAGAGACTACATCGTCTGCGGTAGTATCCACAGTGCCAGAGATTGATTCAGATGGTGGAGAGCCCATGGAGGACATTGATTCTCACACCGAGGAGGAGCCATTCACTAGATTGCCAGCGGTTCTTGTAGATTCTCCCAGTATGAGTGCTATTGTGATCCAGCATTCAACACAGTTTTTCGAGCAGAGTCTTCATCTGATGACCTTCGAGAGAGATCAGGCTAGGGCCTTGATGTTGACAGCTCTTGATGGTAGAGACGTCGCTTTCTGGCATCATTACAAAGATGAGCACGTATATTGATGAGCATAGTGCCACCATGCAGTTGGCTGTAGATCTGTTGACTCGTGTAGAGACCCTTGGGCAGGTGATCACAATATTACCTCCTTCTTCTGAGAGGGATGCCATGCTAGGCTTGATAGCCCGCATATGTACTAACTTGTAGATGGGCTTGTATTTTCCTGCACAGACTAGCTTAGCCATTTTGTCATGTACAGTACACATTATATATATCAAACAACATTATATATAGCAGGGAACCATATTTTGATCACTTCCCTTTTAGTTATGCCTTATTGCTTGTTTGATATTTGTCTATTTCTCTAGGGCTTGTGATCTTGATGTATTCTGAATTCCTCCTTGATGGACGAACATTGGGATGTCTTAGGATCTTTTAGAATGGATAGTTGATCTGTATGTATTCCCTACCTTATTTGGTGTCTTGGGACTGGTTTCTGTATGTAGATGTGGAGAGGAGTGTGGCTTTCCTCTGTCAGGTTGGCCGCACCATAGATGGTCACCGATACTCCTTTATATGGGGGAGCCCAGTTAGTTCCATCTCTTATGGATTGTTTCTCTTTGAGGAATCAATCGCAACTTAGATGGTCGTCGATTCTCCCGTTTACATGGAGAGGTCAGGTAGTTCCATCCATTTGGTCTGAAGCCGATGAAGTGTGATGGGTTGAAGGATGATCCCAGTACCATTTGACAAGTTTTTGTATTTTGGTAGGGGGTAAGACCAAACCATGAATGACTGCCTACGTACTCCTATTGAAGAGGAGATCAGGTCTGCGTAGTTCGAACTTGGTGTGAAGGTTCAACGAAGTATGTGGCAAAGGGGTGTAGAGATGTTTTTGTTTTTATTATTTTTATAGTGAGAAGGGTGTAGAAATGTTTTTGTTGTTTTTGTTTTATTGTGATCGGACCATATAAAATGGCTGCCTACGTACTCCCATGTATTGGGGAGATCATGTCGGCGTAGTTCACCCCGTGTACAGGGCGGTTTGTAGCTGACAAGTTTAATCCCATGTACAGGATAAACTGAAGGTGTGAAGGGTTTAATCCCTGGTGGGATAACCTGAAGGTGTGAAAGGTTTTGAAAACCTGTGAGGAGTAAAGGATCTTGTGATCTGAAAAAAACCAGGTTGATGGTTGGAAAGTGTGTTTGTCCCTGATGGGGCAAATGGGTGTGAGGAGAGTTGTTTGTAGTGAAGGTTTAGAAAACCTGAATTGACTGGGGATCTGGTGATCCATAACCAGGATGTTTGCTGGATGGTAACTTCAGACATAGTACCATTTCACAGTGTCTGAGTTAATGAGTTACAGAAATTCATCGTCATCCATCTCCTGCAATTTGAGACCGCCTCCTATCAATACCTGACAACAAACGGGCCTTCCCAGTTTGGGGCAAATTTTCCTTTGGAATGATCTTGGATGTCAATGATCTTCTTCAAAACCAAGTCATGTTGTTTAAACTGCCGTAGTCGAACTTTTTTGTTGTAGGATCTGGCGATCCTTTGCTGATATAATTGACCGTGAAATATAATAGCGACTCGCCTTTCGTCTATTAGAGACAGTTGGTGATGCCTATCTTGTAACCATTGGTCCTCATCCAGCTGAGCGTCTATCAACACTCCGAGGGATTCCATTTCAACTTCTATGGGGTGCACTGCTTCCATCCCATAGGTTAATGAGTAGGGGGTTACCCTAGTGGAAGTGCACATTGATGTTCTGTAGGCTAAAAGAGTCAGAGGCAATAAGTCAAGCCATCCTTTGTGATTGGCGGACATCTTTTGCTTGATCTTCTTGATATTTTTGTTAGTCGCTTCAACAACACCATTCATCTTTGGACGGTAGATGACGGAGTTGAGATGTTTGATGTAGAATTTACTGCATAACTCCTCCATCATCTTGTTGTTGAGGTTCTTAGCATTATCGGATACAATTAATGCTGGTTGTCCATATCGACAAATGATATTGTTTCTGATGAAAGCAATGATAACTTCTTTTGTGACCCTAGGGAAGGAGGCTGCTTCTACCTATTTAGTGAAGTAGTCGATCATGGTGAAGATAAACTGATGCCCATTACTGGCTTTGGGCTCGATAGGCCCGATCACGCCCATTCCCCACATTGAGAAGGGCCAGGGTGAACTCATATTGTGGAGCTCCCTTGGAGGGGCATGGATAGCATTCCAATAAATTTGGCATTGGTAACATCTCTTGACGTGATCATCACAGTCAACTTTAAGAGAGCCAATAATGCCATATTCTGAGGATCTTCTTTACAAGTAGGGGGCCGCTCATGTGTGGGCCACATACTCCACCATGAATTTCATCCATAAGCCATTGAGCTTGGTCCTTATCCAGACATCTGAGGAGACCTAGTCCTGCATCTCTTTTGTAGAGTGTGTCTCCGCTCAGGTAGAATTTCATAGCCAGTCAACGGATCCGCCTTCTTTCAGTCAGGCTCGCCTCAACGAGTGTAGATCCATCTTGTAAGTACTCCTTGATATGCTGATACCAAGGGTGTTGGGTGGGAGGGAGCTCATCCGATACTTCTCCAATGTAATTCCCATAGGCTGGTGCCTTTTGTTGGGTAACTGTGATGGTTGGCATATTTTCCTGGTCAAGTATGTTCCAAGTGTCACAACCCCAAAATAGGTCCATTCAATCCAACCCACTCTGAGTCGTCAAATACATGGTACAGAAAACAACTACAACTTTATTACAACAATTGTCGTGCAAAATACAACAACACATATGCCGTGAGTTTGGATACAAATTTATACCAACTGTGACTCGTGTCTCAACCGTAATGTGACAAATGTCCCATCAGTGGACAGCACCTCACAGTGATACCTACATAAATGTATAGTCAAAAACTATTTTAGAAATTAGAATCTTTGGGAAATGCTCAAGAAAACCTTCGTACATGGGAGGCCATGCTTCTAGGTTATGATAGATATCATATGGCCATAGAATTATCCTTGGTTGACCCAATATACCCCAAAGAAAAACGAGAAGATTACTATCATATTCTTCCCAATGGTGAGTCTTCTCTTGACTTATCATTATCTCCACTGTCTCTAATTGAGAATTATACTTCAAACAAACACCAAGATTATTAGGTAGTGCTCGTATATATACTCAGCAAGTGGATGTGCACAACCCTGTCTTATGATGTCACGAGGTTGTATGTCCTTAGACATTTTGTATGATAGTGGCAAAACACCCTTCCAACGTTGGGTACACCTTACCCTATTGGATTCACCAAATAGAACTACTAAATGAACTTTTCTATACTGCTTCGGGAGAATCTCCACAGCTAGAGACCACCGTTCTATTTCCGCGTTACCCTCGCTCGACCCAACTACACTCTTATTACCTGAAAGGAATTGTGAAGCAAAAGGGTGAGCACAACTAGCCCAGTAAAGAATATCATGACTAAAGATAAATAAATTATCAATAGTCTTCATCAGTAATAAAACAGAGATTTAGAACATATAGTAGATGATAAAAATTTTCAACCATAGTTGCAGCGGAACGAGCAATCCATTAGAAGAGTCAAATAGACTATAAAGTCTATTATCTTCTCCATGTTAAAAATCCACCAACAATGTTTTATCCATGTAACATCAATCAACAATTCTGGTCCATAATCATATGAATAACTTATAATCATAACTGTAGTTCTAAATTCCTCTTCTCATCCAGGACAAAGATAATTTTCATCACCTATATTTACCTGAAACATCAAAGATCATGGTTACACCAAATCACATTTCCTGTTCATAATCATACTAATAACTTCATCTTTGCACCACGGCCAAAGATATTTATTTGTATCACCAGTTGGTCATGTTCATCTCAACACCTGTTCATCTTTGCACTACTGGCCAAAGATATTCAACAACATGTCATCTTTGCACTACGGGCCAAAGATATTCATCAACAATTCATCTTTGTACTACAGGCCAAAGATATTCATCAATAATTCATCTTTGCACTACAGGCCAAAGATGTTCATCAATAATTCATCTTTACACTACAGGCCAAGGATATTCATCAACAGTTCATATTTGCACTACAGGCCAAATATATTCATATCTCAAAGAAATATATAATCATTTCAGAATTTATATAAACAATAATTATAACCATATTGATCAATTCACCTTTGCACTTAAGCTAAAGATATTCACTTATAAATTTAATGGCCATGATCATACCAGTCACCAATTCAACTTTGCACTACTGGCCAAAGAGAACCCATAGTCATGATCATACCAAAAATCTACCCATCTTTACACTCAAGTCAAAGAGAAATCAATATCATCATTAGAGTTATAAAGATGTTATATATGATAATAAAAATAATATGATCAACATATAGTTTTAATCTCAAGAGTAATATTCATAAATCAACTATAATTTGGTTAGAAAAAGAAACCAATTTTGTCGTGAATAGTAACTCGTGAATAATAACTCATGAATAGTAACTCGTGAATAGTAACTCATGAATAGTAACTCATGAATAGTAACCCCGACATGAAAAAGGTAGAAATTCCACAATAATATACATACCAATATTTTGGTATAATGATATTGAAAGAATAACATTTCTTTAAACTTATAAACAATTTATTTTAATTGTTTACACTTTACAAATTAATGCATTTAATCATCATAAAATGCCAAACTCATAAGATTTCATCACCAATAACCAAAACCCTCATAAAAAATCTGCATATACCTCATATAGAATTCTCAAGCCATAAAATCTTATTTTCTAATTTTTTTACTTCACATAACATATTTAATTCATTTACTCATTACTAGTCTATTTTCATGAAAAATACCAAATTAGTTCTAAAAATATTTCTTTTCTGGGATTTAGCAGAATATAGTCCCATATTGAACATATATTTTTCTCAGAATTTTTAAAACTCATTTACTATTTTTCATATGGCCAAAACTGTCGAATATTTAGACATTTATCATAAATTATACTTTTATCCAAAAATTCTGAAATTCACAGAGTACACTAATATTATATAGATGTACTCCCAATAAAAATTTCATCAATTTTGGAGTTAACCACAAGGAGTTATAAGCAGTTACTTTTAAAATAGTCTTTTCTCATAAAATTCATAACTCATAATCTATACATCCAAAAATCACTATTTTTGGACACAATCAATAAAACTCATCAAAATATCATTTCAAATTTTTTCAGAATTTTTGAAGTTCAGAAAAATTACGAAACTGAAAATCATAACAACCCTTAAAATCCCTTATTATCCCTTACCTCAAAAGAGCAGTATTTCTGATCGGAATGTAAAGCCGAAGGAACCTTGCACTGAATAGCAACTCTCAAAGTATCTAAATACTCACAAAATATGATTCATAATATAGAGAGAGAAAGAGAGAAAGGTTATGTTTCTGGTGTGATTTTCAATTCTTACTTAGCCCTCTATTTATAGAAAAATGTTAGCACGCCGAAGCAAACTTAACCTGCAACCTGATGGCTTTACCTGCTACTATTCCCACCCACCACATTTGAATAAAAATCTCAGCACATTTCTTCACCAACCAAGAGTGAGGCCCACCAATTCTAGAATTTTTCACCAAAATGATTAACTCTGAAAATTCAACAATTTCCGAACCAGTCATCTCGTAAAATTCATAATAAATTATACGTTCATTTTTAACGGTTCAAAATTTGTGGACATATACTCAACTTATATATGTATAACATATCCAAATATTACCACGATCCAACGGTCGGATTAAAAATTATAACCCTCGCAAAATAACTCAAAAACCCTAATTTGATTTTCAATACCTCCGTTCCGACAAAAATACAGATAAAACACCTCAACATTAACTCTTTCATTTTTAACTATAAAAATATATCCCTCATTTATATCCACATAAAATAAATATTTTCTTATCATATGAATCAATAATTAATTATTCACAAATAATATTACAGAATCACATTTATGACAACTAGGCCGTTCCCAGGAAAGAGGGGGCTTTCCAATAAGAATTTCTCCTTATTGGCGCACAATTAGATGACCAAACCTCTCCTTAGACAGAACTTTCTAGATATTTCCAATAATGTTATCTAATAATATTATTCAAATAATATGAATTATTGATCTGATAATGGAGATGATGTGCAGCAACAATTATTTAAACAACAATAATATAAAATATCAACACAGCAATTATTAAATCAATAAAATAAAATATTGAACAGTAACTACTGTAACAATTATTGAGTAGTGCCTTCTTACGTAAGAATCAATAATTTTAAAAATACTGTGCAATACCGTGTGCTACTGTGCAATAACGCGTATTACTATATTTTAACCACCGGGTATTCTAATAGTATTAACGGTAACAACTACGGCGTTATTTGTAAAAACTAAAATTTTTGTCGTTTTCTTCATCCGACAGTTATTCTGTTATGTGGCCCACAAATGGCTGCGCCGTCGTACGAATATTTCCCGACAAAAAGAATATTCCACGACCAAACGAATATTCCCCGACAACAATGAATATTTTATTACCACTTATGTATTTTGAAAAAAAATTCATATATCACCCTTAACTTTAACATTTATCAATTTAACCATTTACTGAATAGTAATTATAAGAAAAATTGAATACTTTTATTTCATAAAATTCAGGGTCTTACACCAAGGTTGCTATCGCATCCACAAAGTCATTCCTATTCTGAGGAATATGGTGGAAGATTATTTCTTCAAACTCCAAGGCCATCTGTAGAACCTGCCAATGGTAAGGCAGCAAATATAGCACTTTGGTGTGATAGATTCCTATGGTTTGTCTGATTACCAACTCAGAATCCCCAAAGACAGTTAACCATCTGATGCCCATTGATTGGGTAAGTTTTATCCCCATGATACAGACTTCATACTCAACTGTGTTGTTGTTGGCAAACTACAATTTGACGGCGACGGGATGCTGCTCCCCCGTAACGGATACTAGAACTACTCCGGCTCTAGAGCCTTTTATGTTTATAGCTCCATCAAAATACATCTTCCATGATTGGTGTGTATCGTATTGATGGTGTTGCTGAACTGTCATTACCCCTTCATTGGGGAAGTATGTTTCCAAGGGTTTGAAATCTCCTGAAGGTGCGGCGGCCAGATGATCCGCAATTCCTTAACCTTTGATAGACTTTTGCATCACGTAGATGGTGTCACATTGTTGTAGGATCAACTGCCATCTGGACAGCCGACAATTCAGCATGGGTTTACTGAACACGTATTTGAGAGGATCCACGCGGGATATGAGATGGGTTGTGTGACCATGGAGGTAATGTTGTAACCTCATGGAAGCCAATGCTAAAGAACAACAAGTTTTCTCAATTAGAGTGTACTTGTGTTCACTGCTGCTGAACCTCTTGCTGAGGTAGTAGATAGCTCACTCTTGGCCTATATCGTCTTTCTGTCCTAGCATGCAGCCCATGGCATTGTCATTGATGGATAGGTACATGAACAGGGGAACACCATCCCTGGGTGATACCAAAATAGGAGCTTTGACTAGCTGCTATTTGATTGTAAGAAAGGCCTTCTGGCACTCATCATTCCACATCATGGAGGAGTTCTTCCTTAACAACTTGAAGATAGGCTCACAGGTTGCTGTGAGTTGGGAGATGAATCTGGTAATGAAGTTGATTCTTTCCAAAAATTCCCGTATTTCCTTCTCTGTTTGAGGAATGAGCATTTTCGTAATGGCCTAGATTTTGGTGGGATCCAACTCAATCCCCTTTTTGGCTGACTAGGAAACCTAGCAACTTGTCTGATTTGATTCCAAATGCGCACTTGGCTGGATTCAACTTCAAGTTGTACTTAAACAACCTATTGAAGAGCTTCTTGAGATGGTCTATATGGTCTTCCTCCCTTTGGGACTTGACAATGATGTCATCCACATAGATCTCTATCTCTTTGTACATTAAGTAGTGGAAAAGAGCCATCATGGCTCGCTGATAGGTAGTTCCGGCATTGATGAGGCCGAATGACAACTGTCTGTAGCAAAAGGTTCCCCAAGGAGTGATGAATACAGTTTTCTCACGATCCTCTTCAGCAACCATGATTTGATGGTACCCCGCAAAGCAATCAGTAAAGGAATACATGTCGTATTGAGCTTTATTATCAATGAGTATGTGGATGAATGGCACGGAAAAGCTATCTTTGAGGAAAGCTTTATTCAAATCCCTATAGTCCACGCAAACTCGCATTTTCCCTCTCGGTTTGGGCACGGGGACTATGTTGGATAGCCGTTCAGGGTATGTTGACACCATGATGATGCCTGCTTGAAATTATTTCATAATTTCTTCTTTAACTTTTAAACTCCACTCAGGTTTTAATCGCCTGAGCTTCTGTTTGACTGGCTTGAATCCCTCTTTGATGGGGAGGAGATGAATAACAATGTCAGTAACCAAAACCGACCATATCTTCATGAGACCATGCAAACACATCCTGGAATTGGGTTAATAAAGTAACCATGTCATTCCTTTGGTTTGGAGTGAGGTCCGTACCAGTCTGGATTTTTTTGGGGTTTTCTAAGGTTCCGAGGTTAAAAGAGGTGGTTTGATCAAGATTTTGTGTGGGTTTATCTTCGACCCATTCTTTGATCTCCTGAGGTATCTCAATGTCCTCTTGCATTTCTATCAAGTCTGAGTCCAACTTTACATCAAAGTTATAGTCCTTGTGGAGAAAAGGCACCTCATCAGCAAGTATAGGCACATCTAACTTTAGAGTCCCGAAACAAAAATGCTTTCACTTAATATATGAAACTGTTCAATCATATAAAGTGTTAGCACGTCATGACAAAACAACTGCTAATACTGTACAAAAAGTAAACAGTTATTGTTATCTACAGAGCAGAGGGAGTTTCTTCCCTTTTTACCCTCGTCAGCAAATGCAAGGAGTGCTGCTCCAGTTGCCAAGGGTGAAGTCCTGGTGGACGGCTGTGATGGAGGGTCAGTTGTCGTCCTCCTTATCTCGAATGATGACCATAATATCTGGGCAATCATCGTTTGGGGTGATTCTGTTTGTACTGTCCGTATGGACAATGATGCGTATATTTGATAAGCACCTGGCAATGTCCTACTTACGCCTCTGGTCCTTTTCTTCGGATCTGGATCTGGTATCGAGACCTCTTTCCCTTTGACCGGTATCGGCTTAGGGATAACATAGTCATCACATGTGTAGGAACCTTTACTAAAGTCTGTATAGATTCGACCCCTGTAGGTCGTGGCATCGCCGTATGGCTAAAAATGAAGGAACTGTTTGTGTTTGTGAGATTCCTGTTGCTGGAGCTAGCAGAATAGCCTAGTCCGGCTGTCCATGTTTGACTAGGAACTTTGAATTGGGTGCTTGATGCCCTGATGGTCTTTGCCCAACCCTTGTCCAGGTTGATCGCCAAAGATAACATTTTTTGGTTTACCGATATTACCTCGGCGAAAACTCTGGGTATCAGAGGTGGTGGTGCCCAATGGGATGGTAGTGAGTGTTGCTCACCTCCAGGGCATGGAAGTTGATAGGGCTCAACTTCTGAATTAAAACTGATGAGTGGATGTCACCTTGTTTAGGACATTTGCTTAACATTAACAGTGACTAGGTTGTTGTTAATGATGTATTTAAGCTACTGATGAAGGGTGGACAGGACGACTCCAGCCATATAAATCCACGGTCTTCCCAAGAGCAGGTGTATCTGTAGCTATTTTGAGCACATGAAAGGATACACATATAGTATGTGGACCAATCTCCACCAGGTAGTTCAATCTTTCTGATAGCATTTCGTCGGGATTCGTCGAAATCTTTGATAATTGTATGGCTTCTTCGGACTCTGTTGAGATTGATATTCATCTTCTCCAAGGTGGCATAAGGGCAAATATTCAAGGAGGACCCTCCATCTATCAATACTCCTGCGACCATATATTCCGGAGGACATAACCACTATGTGCAACGGCTTGCAATGACCAGTCCCTTTGTGCGGTAAGTCATCATCAGTGAAAGATATCATATTATTGTTAAAAATCTGATCAAGCAGGTGATGGAACTTTTCGACATCCACTGATTTTGGTAAATGAGCTTCTTCTAGAACTCTCAGTAATACCTTCAGGTGATCCTCTGAGGAGAATACCATATCTAGTATGGAAACCTGTTGTGTGGAGCTTCTGTTAAGATTAAAACCACATTGGCTTCATTATGTCCATAGTATGGAGGAATTATTCAATATTTCTCATGAGAACTTTCCCCTTTTGATTTGATGGCAGGCTTCATCACCGATGGGGAAGATAGTGGATTATCTTTCGACATTGCAGCAGTTGTGTGGGATGTGGATCTTTTTAACCTCCATTAATTCCATGGAACTTTCTATAGGCTGACAACAGGATATTGTGGTCTGAATGGTAAGATGATTGGCTCTGGTGCAGCCACTTTGAAAGGAATTTCAATACCCTTGAGCTGAATAGGTTGAATTATATGTGAGGGCGTAGTTGTAGTTGAATCTGTATCAGAAGATATAACCGCTTCTCTTCCTTCCACTTTGTAGGAAATGTGTCCCCACTCTCCAGTGATACAACGTCGTTGTCTGTTATCTGTAGGACACCGCTGTTAATTAGATTTTGAATAAGGTGGCGGAGTGTCAACATCTTCAGTGCTGTGACCCGAGAGTGGGTATATTATTGACACACTCCATTGAAATCAAACCATCTTGAACGCGGGCTGATTGGAGGTAGCAGAGCTGTGATTCTTCTTTTTGATCGCATCTAAAATATCTCTTCCATCGGTTGGCCCAGAGTATGTAAATTCCTTTTATTGGCTAAGTCCCGACGGGCTTTGGCATTTGCTCTTTTTGCAATTTTATCCTTGTGTTTTATTTTCTAGAGTACGCAGTGGAGTGTTTATAACAAGTGGAAGGAGGCTAGCATGCTCCTGGCTGAATAATTAACGTGTGACTTGGTGCTGATGAACCACCAGTTTGCCAATTGGTTGACTTGCTCGCGCAGAGCCTTCATTTTCCATTCCATCATAAACTAGAACTGTGCATAATTCCACTTGTCAGCACTATCCTTGCTGGTTTGGGAAGATCCATTAATGGAATGGGACATCTGTCCACTACTCCAATTAATCATGTTTAACCTCTTCTTCTTTATGTTGAGGAAGAGGGTTGTCTTTCACATGGGGTTGGTCGGGTTTAGTCACCACGATCTCACCATTGTCAATTAAATCTGAATCTTGTGCTTTAAGGCCCAGCAATCCTGAGTATCATGGCTGGAGATCCATCATGATAAACACATTTTTGACTAGCATTGAAACCCTTCCCACTCAGGTTTGCCGGTGGAAGAAGATGGGTAATTTTTTCTGAGTTGTCAGAAGATTGAGAATGTTCTCGAGCAAGTCCCTAAGGGTGTGAACACTCGAGTGTGTCTGACTTCTCCACCTTTTGGCAATGAAGGGGTTTGAAGACTGAACTGGAAAAGGGGAGTAGTTTCTCCTCTGAATAGGAAAATTTTGACTGCCTTTTTGCCTTGTAGTATCAAGGAAACATCCTCTCTTTCTTCTTGTGGACCCTCTGGGGGTTATTTTCATAACTTCCAGACTGGATGTGCTCAGCTACAGCTTTGAGAGCGTAAGGTCTTGAATCTTTCCTGACTTCAATCCCATCTCAGCATTTCTCCATGTTTGATCATTTCGGAGAATGGATTGCCAATGCTAGCTAAAACTCTCTCGTAGAAGGGAGCCTCTTGAATGTCTATGATGAAGGTCATCACCATCTCAGACTCAGTAATAGAGGGAACAACTTGAGTAGCAGGCACCTCCACCATTAAGCATACTCTCTGAAAAAGACTCACTAGCATGTTTCTTTACTTGGTAATTTGGTATCGGTCAGGAGCCATTTGAGTTTGAAAACTGTATTGATGAGGAACGCATGAACTAGCTCTCCCAGCTATAAATTTTGAGTTGTCCAATCTGGTATACTATGATCTAGCTTCACTAGTCAAACTCTTCTGAAACAGCTGCTTTCTGAGCTTTTCATCCTCGGTATAAGATTGAGTTCCCCAATGAAGACTTTCAAATGTGTGTAAGGATCTCCAACCCGTCATACTTTTCAAAGTCAGGAGTTTTGAATTTCCCTGGATAATGTACCCAGGGAATATACAAAGGTCTGCATATGAAAACACTCCCATGTGTTCCAATTCTTTGATAGGCCACAAATGGTCTCTTCATTTGTAGGACCTTTTTCCTGATATCACGGTGTCTGGATCTTCTTTGAGACGGGTGTTTTCAGGAATTTTATTGGTTGTGTCCAACTCAGATGCGTGAATGTCTTTATCGGACCATGATTTCCTCATGTGCAGAGGATTCTGTATGTACGGCATTCTTGGACCCTGAGTGGACTTGTAGAATTCTTTAAGCAGAACAACCAACTCTATAATTTGGATGGCTTAGCCCTTCGAACTCCTCATGAGAGACAAGAGTAGGACTAGACTGGCCAGATGAAGCCACCTTGGCTGCTGGCTCGTTGCCTTTTTGGTTTTGGACGGGTTACTGGACCAGTTATATCATACAAAAAGACTTATGTAGTTTTAGTCTTAGTGAATGTAGAAATATTATGTAATGTGTCTGTTTAGGAGTATTATCCTGCGAAATGGATGTCAATTTGACAAGATAGTATGTCAGGTTTGATATAAAGGGAATGTATGTACATTTTTCTCATATTTTCTATTAATGAGATTGAATGGAAATGAAATTACAAGTAATTGAATTTACAAGTAATTGAAATGTGAAAGTATGAGGAGACTTTCCTCCGCGTTTTATTTATCAGAGGTTGACCTATCTTAGGCTACTCTCGCATATTTTTGGCATGAAGTTCCCAAATCACTCGCAATTTATTAGACGGGAAATTAATTCGGTCTTTCAAATGGAGCGAATTTGGGTGGCGCCTTTCTGAGCCTCGTTGGAATTAGTCTTCCTACGAGTCCAATAATCAAACACCGGGATTGCTCCTGGTGGGGGAACCAACAACCTACATTCACATACAACGTGTCTCACGTTATGGAAATAATGACATGTGCGAAGCACTAATATCACAAGCAGATATGGTGGAAGCACTAAGTGCAATATGTAAATGCATTTGT
>CM029018.1:93105341-93280183 GCA_016801055.1 Panax notoginseng
AGGCCATAATACACGTACTTAATATAACATTTACAAAAATATAACGTAAAGGTTATTAAAAATATTTTATTTATTATTTTGATTTATTTTATTTCTATTAATAAAAATTTTAAAAGTCAAAGGCTTTGTTTGACAAAAACGCTTCTAAAAATAAAGACTTAATAGTTTAAAGCCTTGTTTGGGTAAATCTATTTAATTTATTTAATAATCTTTACACTATAGTTTTATAATCTCATTATTATAATTTTTATTTAATAATTTAAAATGGCATTTAAATTATAAATTAAAGCAATAATATAACATCTCATGTTATCTTACAACTCTCTAAATAGTAAATTAAATTAATTTAAAATATTATTTAATAAATTTAATTCTTACATATTTAATAACAGCAACCACATTAATAAAATATTTTTTTTAATTTAATAAATATTTTAAATTACAAATAATAAAATCTTGGATTGTTATAGATGTGTCACATTTGACTGGTCTGTGAAACCGAGATTCGTTAGGGTCCGGGAGCATGATTTATGCGGAGGGAAGGTGTTAGGCACCACCCGACATCCGTGTTACAATGGTGACCGCCATTTTTCAATTTAACTATTATCTGAATGTGAGTGTGTGTAGATCAATGTGCAATTATCTAGAAGTAGTGATATGCCTCGTTTGCACTTATATACAAAGGGTTTGAATTTTGTATAAAAGCTCAATTTTAACAAGATATAGCAATGATGTTTTATAAAAGAGGTTTTTCAAACCCTTGTGCTCAATAGTAATTGAGGCCTTTGATACTTCTATTTTATTATGTGTTCGGCTTAATTGCTATTATTTTCGAGATGCGAAGCATCTTCGAGAAAACAAAATAAAAAGCAGTGCCGAATTCCTTTGTGGGCATGAAAGCCGTCTAAGGACATTCAAACACCTTAAATAATTTACAAGCCATGTACAACTAAAATTGTCCAAAACGGGAAACGAATCTAGATTTAGTAGACTGAATTTGTGATCACATGATTCCTAGGCAAACATGATGTAGCAAAATCGTATGAAAGCTGCAAACAGTTATTTATATATATAATATATATAATAATATATATAATATATATATATATATACGATCAACTGTCTCGAAGTAAACTCCGGCGAGACGAAAAGGTAAATAAAGCTATAAAAGGCCACGAAGTAAACTCTAGGCCTGACAAAATGTAAATAAAGCAGAAAAAGGCCATGAAGTAAATTCCAGGCCTGACAGAAATGTATATAATCCAACGAACCGAGCCTGGATCGATATTATCCAATGCGTTTATCGCTTTTATATAATATAGATATATAGTATATATATATATATAATATAAAATAATATATATATATATATATAGTATAAGCAATAAACCTCGAGGACCGACGGTCCGGGCATACACACACACGCGACTCTCAACGTGAATAATAGTGTGTGCAGAAGTGAAGAAAAGGCTTTCATAAAGCCCTGAAGGCTTACAGTGGACTGCCAAAGAAGACTTCAATAGCTTTAAATGGATGAACACTCGTATCCACCAGTAAAAAGTACCAAATATAAGCTCACAAGTGTTTGAAATGAGAAAGTACTTAATTTATTAGTGGTTACAGAGCAAATTAGACAGGCTTCCTCGTCGTTTTCTTAAGAAAATGCCACCCCAAGCCCTCTTTTTATAGAGGGGAACCGCAGGTGTACCTGCGGCTGCCCGGGTCCCGAGCTCCGCGTGCACACTGAATACGTGATGTGTAAGACCCCGAATTTTATGAAATAAAAGTATTCAATTTTTCTTATAATTACTATTCAGTAAATGGTTAAATTGATAAAAGTTTAAAGTTATGGGTGAAATATGAATTTTTTTCAAAATAAGCAAGTGGTTATAAAATAATCATTGTTGTCGGGGAATATTCGTTTGGTCGTGGAATATTCTTTCTGTCGGGAATATTCGTACGACGGCGCAGCTATTTGTGGGCCCCATAACGAAATAACTGTCGGGTGAAGAAAACGACAAATTTGAGTTTTTACAAATAACGGCGTAGTTGTTACCGTTAACACTGTTGAAATACCCGGTGGTTAAAATACAGTAATACGCGTTATTGCACAGTAGCACACGGTATTGCACAGTATTTTTTGAAATTATTGATTCTTACGTAAGAAGGCACTACTCAATAATTGTTACAGTAATTACTGTTCAATATTTTATTTTATTGATTCAATAATTGCTACGTTGAAATTTTATATTATTGTTGTTCAATAATTGTTGCTGCACAGTATTTTCCATTATCAGATCAATAATTCATATTATTTGAATAGTATTATTAATAGCATTATTGGCAATGTCTAGAAAGTTCTGTCTAAGGAGAGGTTTGGTCATCTAATTGCGCGCCAGTAAGGAGAAATTCTTATTGGAAAGCCCCCTCTTTCCTGGGAACGGCCTGGTTGTCGTAAATGTGATTCTGTAATATTATTTGTGAATAATTAATTATTGATTCATATGATAAGTAAATATTTATTTTATGTGGATATAAATGAGGGATATATTTTTGTGGTTAAAAATGAAGGAGTTAATGTTGAGATTTTTATCCGTATTTTTGTCGGAATGGAGGTATTAAAAATTAGGGTTTTTGAGATATTTTGCGGGGTTTATAATTTTTAATCCGACCGTTGGATCGTGGTAATTTTTGGATATGTTATACATATATAAGTTGAGTATATGTCCACAAATTTTGAACCGTTAAAAATGAACGTATGATTTGTTATGAATTTTAAGAGGTGGCTGATTCAGAAATCAGGTTATAAATCATTTTTGGTGAAAAATTCTAGAATTGGTGGGCCCCCACTTGTGGTTGGTGAAAAAATGTGCTGAATTATATTTCAAATGTGGTGGGTGGGAATAGTAGCAGGTAAAGCCATCAGGTTGCAGGTCAAACCTACCAAAATTTTCCTATAAATAGAGGGCTAAGTTAGAATTGAAAATCACACCAGAAACATAAGCTTTCTCTCTTTCTCTCTCTATATTATGAAGCATATTTTGTGAGTATTTAGATACTTGGTGAGTTTTTATTCATAGTGCAAGTTTCCTTCAGCATCATATCCGATATCCAGTCAGAAGTACTGCTCTTTTGAGGTAAGGGATAGTAAGAGATTGTAAGGGATAGTAAGGGATTGTAAGATAGTAAGGGATATAAGGGATTTTAAGGGTTGTTATGATTTTCAGTTTCGTAATTTTTCTGAGCTTCAAAATTTTAAAAAATTTGAAATGATATTTTGATGAGTTTTCTTGATTGTGTCCAAAAATGGTGATTTTTGGATGTATAGATTGAGAGTTATGAATTTTATGAGAAAAGACTATTTTAAAGTAACAGCTTATAATTCCTTGTGGTTAACTCCAAAATTGATGAAATTTTTATTGGGAGTACATGTATATGATAGAAGTATACTCTGTAAATTTCAGAATTTTTAGATAAAAGTACAATTTTTGATAAATGTCTAAATATTCGGCTATTTTGGCCATATGAAAAATAGTAAATGACTTTTAAAAATTCTGAGAAAAATATATGTTCACTATGGGACTATATTATGCTAAATCCCAGAAAAGAAATATTTTTGGAACTGATTTGGTATTTTTCATGAAAATGGTCTAGTTATGAGTAAATGAATTAAATATGTTTTGTGAA
Source organism: Panax notoginseng (assembly GCA_016801055.1). Lineage (NCBI taxonomy): Eukaryota > Viridiplantae > Streptophyta > Magnoliopsida > Apiales > Araliaceae > Panax > Panax notoginseng. Next base: position 93,109,029 of record CM029018.1, read on the forward strand.
GAAAGAAAATTGGAAAATAGGATTTTATGGCTTAAGAATCCTATATGAGGTATATGCAGATTTTTGATGAGGGTTTTGGTTATTGATGATGAAATTGTAAGAGTTGGCATTTTATGATGATTAAATGCATTAATTAGTAAAGTGTAAACAATTAAAATAAATTGTTTATAAATTTAAGTAATGTTTTCTTTCAATATCATTATACCGAAATATTGGTATGAATTTTATTGTGGAATTTCTATCTTTTGTGTCGGGGTTACTATTCATGAGTTACTATTCACGATTTACTATTCATGAGTTACGAATATTACTCTTGAGATTAAAACTATATGTTGATCATATTATTTTTATCATCATATATAACATTTTTATAACCCTGATGTTGAAATTCTCTTTCACTGGAGTGTAAAGATGGGTAGATTATTGGTATGATCATGACTAGGGTTCTCTTTGGCCTGTAGTGCAAAGTTGAATTGTGACTGGTATGATCATGACCATTGAATTTATAATTGAATATCTTAAGCTTAAGTGCAAAGGTGAATTGATCAACATGGTTATAATTATTGTTTATATAAATTCTGAAATGATTATATATTTCTTTGAGATATGATTATATTTGGCCTGTAGTGCAAATATGAACTGTTGATGAATATATTTGGCCGTAGTGCAAATATGAACTGTTGAGGAATATCTTTGGCCTGTAGTGCAAAGATGAATTATTGATGAATATCTTTGGCCTTAGTGAAAAGATGAATTGTTGTTGAATATATTTGGCCTGTAGTGCAAAGATGACATGTTGTTGAATATCTTGGCCGTAGTGCAAAGACAACAGATGTTGAGATGAACAGATTGGTGATACAAATGAATATCTTTGGTCGTAGTGCAAAGATGGATTTATTAGTATGATTATGAACAGGAACTGTGATTTGGTATAACCATGATCTTTGATGTTTCAGGTAAAGACAGGTGATGAAAATATTCTTCGTCCTGGGTGCGAAGAAAAATTTAGTCACAATTATGATTATGAGTTATTCATATGATTGTGGAAAGGAACTGTTGAGTGATGTTACATGGATAAAACATTGTTGATGGATTTTTAACATGGAGAAGATAATAGATAGACTTTATAGTCTATTTGACTCTTCTAATGGATTGCATGTTCCGCTGCAACTATGGTTGAAATTTTTTATCATCTACCATATGTTCTAAATCTCTGATTTATTATTGATGAAGACTATTGATAATTTATTTATCTTTAGTCATGATATTCTTTACTGAGCTAGTTGTGCTCACCCTTTTGCTTCACAATTCCTTTCAGGTAATAAGAGTGTAGCTGGGTCGAGCGGGGTAACAAGGGAATAGAACGGTGGTCATCATTTAGTAGTTATATTTGGTGAAGAAAATAGGGTGAGGCGAACCCAACGTTGGAAGGGTGTTTTGTCACTATCATACAAGATGTCTAATGACATACAACCTCGTGTCATCATAGGACAGGGTTGTGCTCATCCACTTGCTGAGTATATCTATGGGCACTACCTATATAATCTTGGTGTTTGTTTGAAGTATAATTCTCAATTAGAGACAGTGGAGATAATGATAAGTCAAGAGAAGACTCACCATTGGGAAGAATATGATAGTAATCTTCTCGTTTTTCTTTGGGGTCTATTGGGTCAACCAAGGATAATTCTGTGGCCATATGATATCTATCATAACCTAGACGCGTGGCCTCCCATGTACGAAGGTTTCCTTGAGCACTTCCCAAAGATTCTAATTTCTAAAACAGTTTTTGACTATACCTTTATGTAAGGTGTTATTGTGAGGTGATATCCACGGTTGGAACATGAGTCACATTTGGTATATATTTGTATCCAAACTCACAGCATATGTGTTGTTGTATTTTGCACGATAATTATTGTAATAAAGTTGTAGTTGTTTTCTGTACCATGTATTTGACGACTCAGAATGGGTTGGGTGGAATGGACCTATTTTGGGGTCGTTACAGGTGGTATCAGAGCTTAGGGATATGATCTCTGGCGGAGATCGGGAAATAGAACTAGGAGGGGAGAGATGAGTAAATCCTTCGCTAGTGTGTCCAACCTAAGCTTATTTGTTGGTCAGTCATAATATCGGGATATTATGTGATATGTTAATTTGTTCAATTAACCTTTGTTTTGAAGCTGTATTCTAGAATGATATCTGAAATACAGGAGATGAGCAATGGAGAAATCATGATGATAGGGAAGATGGAATCTGAAATGAAAGCAAGGTATTCTCAACTCTTTGAAATACCAGGTACGTAAATTTCGGGGACGAAATTTCATAAGGAGGGGAGATTGTAAGACCCCGAATTTTATGAAATAAAAGTATTCAATTTTTCTTATAATTACTATTCAGTAAATGGTTAAATTGATAAAAGTTTAAAGTTATGGGTGAAATATGAATTTTTTTTCAAAATAAGCAAGTGGTTATAAAATAATCATTGTTGTCAGGGAATATTCGTTTGGTCGTGGAATATTCTTTCTGTCGGAGAATATTCGTACGACGGCGCAGCTATTTGTGGGCCCCATAACGAATAACTGTCGGGTGAAGAAAACGACAAATTTGAGTTTTTACAAATAACGGCGTAGTTGTTACGTTAATACTGTTGAAATACCCGGTGGTTAAAATACAGTAATACGCGTTATTGCACAGTAGCACACGGTATTGCACAGTATTTTTGAAATTATTGATTCTTACGTAAGAAGGCACTACTCAATAATTGTTACAGTAATTACTGTTCAATATTTTATTTTATTGATTCAATAATTGCTACGTTGAAATTTTATATTATTGTTGTTCAATAATTGTTGCTGCACAGTATTTTCTATTATCAGATCAATAATTCATATTATTTGAATAATATTATTAGATAGCATTATTGGCAATGTCTAGAAAGTTCTGTCTAAGGAGAGGTTTGGTCATCTAATTGCGCGCCAGTAAGGAGAAATTCTTATTGGAAAGCCCCCTCTTTCCTGGGAACGGCCTGGTTGTCGTAAATGTGATTCTGTAATATTATTTGTGAATAATTAATTATTGATTCATATGATAAGAAAATATTTATTTTATGTGGATATAAATGAGGGATATATTTTTGTGGTTAAAAAATGAAGAGTTAATGTTGAGATTTTTATCCGTATTTTTGTCGGAATGGAGGTATTAAAAATTAGGGTTTTTGAGATATTTTGCGGGGGTTATAATTTTTAATCCGACCGTTGGATCGTGGTAATTTTTGGATATGTTATACATATATAAGTTGAGTATATGTCCACAAATTTTGAACCGTTAAAAATGAACGTATGATTTGTTATGAATTTTAAGAGGTGGCTGATTCAGAAATCAGGTTTATAAATCATTTTTGGTGAAAAATTCTAGAATTGGTGGGCCCCACTTGTGGTTGGTGAAGAAATGTGCTGAATTATATTTCAAATGTGGTGGGTGGGAATAGTAGCAGGTAAAGCCATCAGGTTGCAGGTCAAACCTACCAAAATTTTCCTATAAATAGAGGGCTAAGTTAGAATTGAAAATCACACCAGAAACATAAGCTTTCTCTCTTTCTCTCTCTATATTATGAAGCATATTTTGTGAGTATTTAGATACTTGGTGAGTTTTTATTCAATAGTGCAAGTTTCCTTCAGCATCATATCCGATATCCAGTCAGAAGTACTGCTCTTTTGAGGTAAGGGATAGTAAGAGATTGTAAGGGATAGTAAGGGATTGTAAGAGATAGTAAGGGATATTAAGGGATTTTAAGGGTTGTTATGATTTTCAGTTTCGTAATTTTTCTGAGCTTCAAAAATTTTGAAAAAATTTGAAATGATATTTTGATGAGTTTTCTTGATTGTGTCCAAAAATGATGATTTTTGGATGTATAGATTGAGAGTTATGAATTTTATGAGAAAAGACTATTTTAAAAGTAACAGCTTATAATTCCTTGTGGTTAACTCCAAAATTGATGAAATTTTTATTGGGAGTACATGTATATGATAGAAGTATACTCTGTAAATTTCAGAATTTTTAGATAAAAGTACAATTTTTGATAAATGTCTAAATATTCGGCTATTTTGGCCATATGAAAAATAGTAAATGACTTTTAAAAATTCTGAGAAAAATATATGTTCACTATGGGACTATATTATGCTAAATCCCAGAAAAGAAATATTTTTGGAACTGATTTGATATTTTTCATGAAAATGGTCTACTTATGAGTAAATGAATTAAATATGTTTTGTGAAGAAAGAAAATTGGAAAATAGGATTTTATGGCTTAAGAATCCTATATGAGGTATATGCAGATTTTTGATGAGGGTTTTGGTTATTGATGATGAAATTGTAAGAGTTGGCATTTTATGATGATTAAATGCATTAATTAGTAAAGTGTAAACAATTAAAATAAATTGTTTATAAATTTAAGTAATGTGATTCTTTCAATATCATTATACCGAAATATTGGTATGAATTTTATTGTGGAATTTCTATCTTTTGTGTCGGGGTTACTATTCATGAGTTACTATTCACGATTTACTATTCATGAGTTACGAATATTACTCTTGAGATTAAAACTATATGTTGATCATATTATTTTTATCATCATATATAACATTTTTATAACCCTGATGTTGAAATTCTCTTTCACTGGAGTGTAAAGATGGGTAGATTATTGGTATGATCATGACTAGGGTTCTCTTTGGCCTGTAGTGCAAAGTTGAATTGTGACTGGTATGATCATGACCATTGAATTTATAATTGAATATCTTAAGCTTAAGTGCAAAGGTGAATTGATCAACATGGTTATAATTATTGTTTATATAAATTCTGAAATGATTATATATTTCTTTGAGATATGATTATATTTGGCCTGTAGTGCAAATATGAACTGTTGATGAATATATTTGGCCGTAGTGCAAATATGAACTGTTGAGAATATCTTTGGCCTGTAGTGCAAAGATGAATTATTGATGAATATCTTTGGCCTGTAGTGAAAAGATGAATTGTTGTTGAATATATTTGGCCTGTAGTGCAAAGATGACATGTTGTTGAATATCTTGGCCAGTAGTGCAAAGACGAACAGATGTTGAGATGAACATGATCAACTGGTGATACAAATGAATATCTTTGGTCGTAGTGCAAAGATGGATTTATTAGTATGATTATGAACAGGAACTGTGATTTGGTATAACCATGATCTTTGATGTTTCAGGTAAAGACAGGTGATGAAAATATTCTTCGTCCTGGGTGCGAAGAAAAATTTATAGTCACAATTATGATTATGAGTTATTCATATGATTGTGGAAAGGAACTGTTGAGTGAGGTTACATGGATAAAACATTGTTGATGGATTTTTAACATGGAGAAGATAATAGACTTTATAGTCTATTTGACTCTTCTAATGGATTGCATGTTCCGCTGCAACTATGGTTGAAATTTTTTATCATCTACCATATGTTCTAAATCTCTGATTTATTATTGATGAAGACTATTGATAATTTATTTATCTTTAGTCATGATATTCTTTACTGAGCTAGTTGTGCTCACCCTTTTGCTTCACAATTCCTTTCAGGTAATAAGAGTGTAGCTGGGTCGAGCGGGGGTAACAAGGGAATAGAACGGTGGTCATCATTTAGTAGTTATATTTGGTGAAGAAAATAGGGTGAGGCGAACCCAACGTTGGAAGGGTGTTTTGTCACTATCATACAAGATGTCTAATGACATACAACCTTGTGTCATCATAGGACAGGGTTGTGCTCATCCACTTGCTGAGTATATCTATGGGCACTACCTATATAATCTTGGTGTTTGTTTGAAGTATAATTCTCAATTAGAGACAGTGGAGATAATGATAAGTCAAGAGAAGACTCACCATTGGGAAGAATATGATAGTAATCTTCTCGTTTTTCTTTGGGGTCTATTGGGTCAACCAAGGATAATTCTGTGGCCATATGATATCTATCATAACCTAGACGCGTGGCCTCCCATGTACGAAGGTTTCCTTGAGCACTTCCCAAAGATTCTAATTTCTAAAACAGTTTTTGACTATACCTTTATGTAAGGTGTTATTGTGAGGTGATATCCACGGTTGGAACATGAGTCACATTTGGTATATATTTGTATCCAAACTCACAGCATATGTGTTGTTGTATTTTGCACGATAATTATTGTAATAAAGTTGTAGTTGTTTTCTGTACCATGTATTTGACGACTCAGAATGGGTTGGGTGGAATGGACCTATTTTGGGGTCGTTACATGATGTCTGCTCTAACTTTTAGAACTTCAATTCGGGCATCCGATCGAGGTGTATAAGACCTTTTTCGGCATGCTGTTGTTGAGAGCTACACAATGACATGGGATTAGAGGTTATACGAAGTCAGGAAGATGCGATTATGCCCTGAGTCTTTAAGTCTTCAAATTCTATCCGGTGTGCTGTCCTGTGTAGTAGTTACTCAAAATTGGAGCTATTTGGTTCTTGTAGGACATTCCTGTGTGTAATGTATGTTGAAATGTTGTTGAGATGGCGCCACGTGGGATCGAGGTGGCAAAATAACAATTTTGCCCCTCACCGGGGTTATCTCCGATTTGGGCTGATTTAGCCATCGTTGCTCAGGGTTATCTCTGAGATTGGACTGTTGTAAGTGTTGAATGTCCTCAAGGTTGTCTCTGAGGTGTGCCTGTCCTCCCGGGGTTATCTCCAGGTTCAAAACTGAGTGAGTCGGGGCTATCACCGAGTGTTGAAGCTGTTCGCAAAGGTTTGAAAATAAGCATTTCCGGGGTTATCTCCAGAATTGGAATTGCATTCTTCGGGGTTGTCTCCAAGGTTGAAACTGAATCTCCCAGAGTTGTCTCTGGGACTGGACTGAATATCTCAAGATTGTCTCTGAGATGGTAAGGACTGAGTATCCCGGCGTTGTCTCTGGGACTATTCTGCATTGACTTCCAGGGTTATCTCTGGAAGACGACTTTGCCCTCCTGTAAGGTTAATAACAGGAATGCAAAATTTTAATTGTCTACAGATGCCCCTCTTTATCATATTCATGCAGTGTAATGGGATGGATAGTATAAAGAACACTAGACACTTGAAACATAACAAGATATTCATGATGCAATGTACTGCAGCATGATGCAAATGTATGTGGTTCGTTGGACTATTTTCCAACGGGATGTGATGACTGTTTGCTCCCATGACTTTTGTTGGTCACTGATGACTCTGATGAACTGCATGGATGTGTGCTGCAAAGTTCTCAGGAACTTCCAGGATGTTGACGTTGGGGTTATGGCCAAAGTCCTTAATCCTTGGTACAGACTTTCCACCATAGATGTTCCTCTCATGTATAAGAGACTCTGGGGGAATGAACATTTGTCTGATGTAGGTTATGTATAATAGATTTCATCATCGGTCCTTCCCGATGAGGATGGCCTTCCCTGGTTTGTATCGCCAGGTCCTTTAAGTGATCTGTCAGAATTACTACCAACAGTATGTGCCTGTCAAGGTTGCCTGACCCTCGTTGACACGTGCATCAACTGCTGATGTCATCGGATGTCTTCTGATTCTTTGTTGGGTTTAATTGCCAACGGCTGCATGTCGTATGAAATCCCAGCTGGGGAGAAGTGTTTTGGAGTTACGACCCCAAACTGACGACATTGGACCTTCGTGAGGTATTGTCAATTGTAGTTTGCAACAATTTTGATCATCGGTATAGTGAACCCTGTGTATGGGTGAATACCAATGAGTGATAGAAAGACCTGCAGTTTGGTCTGTGAGAACCAGGATTTCCAGCTTTTTCGCTCAATTGCGTAGCATTTTTTCTCCTGATTTGTCTGTTTCAACTTGTGAGACCTCCTTTGCAACTCAAATTGGACAGAGCCGGAGGGGTGGGACCCACCTATGGGAGCCATAGGTGCACCTGTGGCCAACTGTGGGTTGCCTTAAGTGGCCTGTTGCTTTCACAAGTCATTTTCATACTGCACCACACAGGAAATCCGAGAGCTCTTCTTTAAATCTGCTGAGTTTGGGCGTCTTTCTGTAAATTCTGTCATCGTACAAGTGTTTCACACTATCCTGGTAACGTATGCATGCCTTCTTTTCCATTTTTCGTCCGTTGGAAAATGAGTTATTATATGAAATGCGTCAAAACACATAGTAGTGAATATGCATGCTCATATGACTTGATAAAAAATATTCAACATAGTAAATATTAGTATTAAACCATGCTGAACATAATGATGTGGAAAAATTTGACTTTTGAAATAGTCAATTTAGTACCTTTTTTTTGCTATTTCTTATCCTATTTGAGGACAAATGAGCAAAGGTATTAAAGAAAAGTAATTCAGGTAATTAGGCTGCCCTTACAGATTATGTCTTTGATATGTTTATGTATTATAAGATGTTTATGACTGTGGGTAGGAGTGTTACTGAATGGCCACCTAGTCATGCCTATGCGCATGTGGATAATCCTGTTTACAAAGGAGACTCTGGCAAAATTTTCCAAAAGTCTAGGCATTGGGTAGACATGTATTTTTTAACTCTACTGTAAGCGTATGTTAAAGTAATGCATGCATGCATGTAGTCATAAAATATATTTGAAAAGCTCTAAGTTAGAATTTACCACACTCTTTCTGAGGTGATTTGGAGACTTGTGCCCAGATATTATGGATCCGAGTCAGCCGAGTAGTTCCCGTAGGACCACTTCAGGTGTGCGAAAGAGGGCTTCTGAAGTGCCTCAACCCCGTTCAGTCAGACAGCCTCGTCGTTTGGCGGAGGCAGTGAACGTCCTATCCGAGTAGATGTACCGGATGTTGAGGACAAGGAGGAGGATGTACCGACTGCGGCTCTAGCTCTTGCTGCTCATGCTCCTCATAGGGAGCTTCCAGGTATTGTTGTGATGATTCGAGATCATCTGGGTGATTTAAGTCGCCACCCCTCAGTTTACTTGCAAGCAAATGAGGTAAAAGCTGGGTTTGAATCTTCCTTTTTCATATTGATGAGGAGCAAGGATTTTTGACATTAATTTGCATTTAATTGTAGGTTCCCGGCTTTACACAGCCTCAAAGGAACTGGTTCAGCATACACTCCTTGTATCAAGCTCTGCATCTAGATTACAGAGGTATTGTGCATAGTTGGGGCTTTGGGGCGTTCTTTTCCATTCTTCCCCGTCGTTGTCCCTGGGGTTACCTTAGGGCATTGTCTTAGCATTGGTTTCACCAGACTCAGTTTCTCCATTTGTTAGATTATGAGGTGGTGATGACGCCGCTGGATTGGCAATTTATAACCGATATGGAGTTTGGAGGGGCGCCAGTGCCATGTACAGTGAACATTACCCCGACTGTCGTTCGATCCTTGCTAAGAGTTCTGACTGAGGCACTTAAGGGCAGGACCATCTGTACAGGTCCTTTGAGCGTAGATGCTATGAGTGGTCTGTTGAGTGAGCCCATGCCCGCTGATGTGAGAGTCAAGGATCGCATTCTTTGGCGATTGTTCCTGGTTATTAACAGGGGTTGTTTCATAGTAGACAACTCTTCTATGGTGTCATTCGCTTTGATCAGCGCCACTCATGAGGTAGACTGTATTGGAGAGTATGATTGGGGCTCCAACACCTTTGCCTATTTCCTCAGGGGAATGCACATGTGTTCACAGGGCTTGACAGAGGCTTGGCTAGGATTTTACCTGTTTCTGCTAGTGAGTATTTCTCTTTTGATTTCCCATGTACAGGTTAAGAGTGTTTGACTGACCACAGATGTTTGCCTTTGTGTTAGCAGTTTTGGGCCTATAAGAGGCTTCCATGTTTACGCCCTTTTAGTGTGTTAGGTTTAGATACCTATCCATGAGGACGGTGATGGTATCACTCCATTTTGGCGGAGGTTCCTGTAGCTGAGGGTTTCACCCATTGTCGCTTATAGTTGGAGTTGTTGACAGCTGATGCCATCACTTGGGTTCCCTATTCTTGGGAACATTTGACTATCAGCTTTGAGGATGGATACCTGACTGGTGTCGAGCACGTGATGTCCACTCACCGGATTCCTCTCTGTACAGATGGAGGATGGGAGCTCTATTTAGGAGAGCGTGCTATTAGGAGCACCACAGGAGAGATTTGTATACCGATCTTGCCTCCTGCCAGGCGTTATTTGCAGTCGCCAGTCGATGATATCCCATTGATGGGCATTAAAGGCTACACTTTGTCAGAGGGTCCGTTTATTCAGGAGGCATTGTATCGCTGGTGGTCCCCTTGTACCATTGCAGCCCAGACCCGCGCCACTCAGTTCATAGGGGATATGGTTCCTAGATTTGTAATGATGACAGATTGGATGACCTGTGTCCGAGATCCAACTCATTTAACACAAATTGACAGTTTGACCCGGCAGTTGGACATGGCACATTTTTTTATCCGACATTTGGGTAGAGAACCTTTAGAGGCGGATACTTTTGATCCTTCCAGCTCGGGGGATGGCCCTTCAGATGAACCATATTGCTTTGCCGCAGATCCTCCCTTGTATAGGCCTGACATCCCTCTTGGCGAAGATCCAGTGACTCAGGAGGAGTTACATCAGGTGGATAGGATTGATGATGTAGATATACACCCCATTGTATTCTTCTGATGTGTATTCTCGCTATATCTTTTGATAGGCCTCTGTTAGATACTGGGTGGCTATGCCCCAATCTCATTATATCTTTTGATAGGCCTCTGTTAGTCGTAAGGCGTCTCTGCCCCATTTCCCAGTATTTTTCAGTTGTATAGAGATGATGTATTTAGATGATGATGTACTTAGGAATGTATGTACTATTTTCCATTCCCTACATCATATTTCCATCTATTATTTGTCATACATATATTATGTCATGCATATGTATGTCCAGAGATATTCAGCATTGACCCCTAGATGGTCTTATGATACGGCCCATACAGATGTCTTCTTCGATAGTCAGCCGTATTGATCATACCCCACCAGTATTGGTGGCCTTCTGTCTAAGATCTTGGTATGATAGTGTATCCCCTTTAGACAGGGTGATTGTAGATCAACTATTGCAACATTCCATGACCCTCTTGACATTCCAGGTTCCATCGGGCTTCGTAGATGGCATGCTAGAGCATTAGGTACCGGAGAGGTAGGTTTTCCAGTTTGGTACCCATGAGTTGACTCCTACCTTAGAGGAGTGTGAGAGGTTGATGGTTTTTCCATTATACAGGCCTTACGCTCATATGGTTGTCGGAGATATGCACTGGGAGTTCATGACCCTCACCGGGTTACGGCGTAGAGTAGTACAGGATGAGATTACATCTGGCCATGTATTATCCCAGCATTTTTTGATAAACAGATTTGGCTCAGTGGACAGTTACGCATGATACTCCGGAGATTTCACCACGCCAGATGATCAGTGGCGTGTGGCCAGAGTAGATGTACTCGTGATGTTCATAGTGGCTTATTTGTACATGCCACTGTACATGGATAAGCTAGACATCGATATTGTCATGGCGGTGAGAGCTCTTAGGGAGGGTCAGACCATTATTCTGATGATTGTGGTAGAGACGCTAAGGTCAGCCACGTATTGTCACATATATCCCACATGGGTGTTTATAGGCAACTCGGTTTTGTTGTACGTGTGGTTTTTGTCACACTTAAGACCGATTGGCATGTTCCGACGGCATGTGTATTGTTTTTCCCATGAGATAGCCATGTCTTACTCCTTTCAGCTAGCAGAGTGTGTAGACGCTGCATCCTGGTCAGTGTTCATGGCAGGGATTGGAGATCCATTTGACATTCTGTCGTGTTCAGGGCTTAGTTCACCCTATAGCTTCATTACTCATGCATCGGGCATGGATTATCTCCCTCTGGTTGGTTTGAAGTGCATGACCACATATCACCCACTGGTCGTGATGTCACAGTTTGACTAGTTTCAGGATGTGTATCCTTTTGAGGGGCATCGGGTCAACGTTTAGCTTCTCGCCATTTGTCAGCAGAGGACAGATCTAGGGTGTATGCCTATTGAGATCAGCACGAGAGTGCTGAGTTTTCTATTAGCCATCCAGGCTATTCGACAGAGTATTCTGTGTGGATGGAGACAGAGACTACATCGTCTGCGGTAGTATCCACAGTGCCAGAGATTGATTCAGATGGTGGAGAGCCCATGGAGGACATTGATTCTCACACCGAGGAGGAGCCATTCACTAGATTGCCAGCGGTTCTTGTAGATTCTCCCAGTATGAGTGCTATTGTGATCCAGCATTCAACACAGTTTTTCGAGCAGAGTCTTCATCTGATGACCTTCGAGAGAGATCAGGCTAGGGCCTTGATGTTGACAGCTCTTGATGGTAGAGACGTCGCTTTCTGGCATTATTACAAAGATGAGCACGTATATTGATGAGCATAGTGCCACCATGCAGTTGGCTGTAGATCTGTTGACTCGTGTAGAGACCCTTGGGCAGGTGATCACAATATTACCTCCTTCTTCTGAGAGGGATGCCATGCTAGGCTTGATAGCCCGCATATGTACTAACTTGTAGATGGGCTTGTATTTTCCTGCACAGACTAGCTTAGCCATTTTGTCATGTACAGTACACATTATATATATCAAACAACATTATATATAGCAGGGAACCATATTTTGATCACTTCCCTTTTAGTTATGCCTTATTGCTTGTTTGATATTTGTCTATTTCTCTAGGGCTTGTGATCTTGATGTATTCTGAATTCCTCCTTGATGGACGAACATTGGGATGTCTTAGGATCTTTTAGAATGGATAGTTGATCTGTATGTATTCCCTACCTTATTTGGTGTCTTGGGACTGGTTTCTGTATGTAGATGTGGAGAGGAGTGTGGCTTTCCTCTGTCAGGTTGGCCGCACCATAGATGGTCACCGATACTCCTTTATATGGGGGAGCCCAGTTAGTTCCATCTCTTATGGATTGTTTCTCTTTGAGGAATCAATCGCAACTTAGATGGTCGTCGATTCTCCCGTTTACATGGAGAGGTCAGGTAGTTCCATCCATTTGGTCTGAAGCCGATGAAGTGTGATGGGTTGAAGGATGATCCCAGTACCATTTGACAAGTTTTTGTATTTTGGTAGGGGGTAAGACCAAACCATGAATGACTGCCTACGTACTCCTATTGAAGAGGAGATCAGGTCTGCGTAGTTCGAACTTGGTGTGAAGGTTCAACGAAGTATGTGGCAAAGGGGTGTAGAGATGTTTTTGTTTTTATTATTTTTATAGTGAGAAGGGTGTAGAAATGTTTTTGTTGTTTTTGTTTTATTGTGATCGGACCATATAAAATGGCTGCCTACGTACTCCCATGTATTGGGGAGATCATGTCGGCGTAGTTCACCCCGTGTACAGGGCGGTTTGTAGCCGACAAGTTTAATCCCATGTACAGGATAAACTGAAGGTGTGAAGGGTTTAATCCCTGGTGGGATAACCTGAAGGTGTGAAAGGTTTTGAAAACCTGTGAGGAGTAAAGGATCTTTTGATCTGAAAAAAACCAGGTTGATGGTTGGAAAGTGTGTTTGTCCCTGATGGGGCAAATGGGTGTGAGGAGAGTTGTTTGTAGTGAAGGTTTAGAAAACCTGAATTGACTGGGGATCTGGTGATCCATAACCAGGATGTTTGCTGGATGGTAACTTCAGACATAGTACCATTTCACAGTGTCTGAGTTAATGAGTTACAGAAATTCATCGTCATCCATCTCCTGCAATTTGAGACCGCCTCCTATCAATACCTGACAACAAACGGGCCTTCCCAGTTTGGGGCAAATTTTCCTTTGGAATGATCTTGGATGTCAATGATCTTCTTCAAAACCAAGTCATGTTGTTTAAACTGCCGTAGTCGAACTTTTTTGTTGTAGGATCTGGCGATCCTTTGCTGATATAATTGACCGTGAAATATAATAGCGACTCGCCTTTCGTCTATTAGAGACAGTTGGTGATGCCTATCTTGTAACCATTGGTCCTCATCCAGCTGAGCGTCTATCAACACTCCGAGGGATTCCATTTCAACTTCTATGGGGTGCACTGCTTCCATCCCATAGGTTAATGAGTAGGGGGTTACCCTAGTGGAAGTGCACATTGATGTTCTATAGGCTAAAAGAGTCAGAGGCAATAAGTCAAGCCATCCTTTGTGATTGGCGGACATCTTTTGCTTGATCTTCTTGATATTTTTGTTAGTCGCTTCAACAACACCATTCATCTTTGGACGGTAGATGACGGAGTTGAGATGTTTGATGTGGAATTTACTGCATAACTCCTCCATCATCTTGTTGTTGAGGTTCTTAGCATTATCGGATACAATTAATGCTAGTTGTCCATATCGACAAATGATATTGTTTCTGATGAAAGCAATGATAACTTCTTTTGTGACCCTAGGGAAGGAGGCTGCTTCTACCTATTTAGTGAAGTAGTCGATCATGGTGAAGATAAACTGATGCCCATTACTGGCTTTGGGCTCGATAGGCCCGATCACGCCCATTCCCCACATTGAGAAGGGCCAGGGTGAACTCATATTGTGGAGCTCCCTTGGAGGGGCATGGATAGCATTCCAATAAATTTGGCATTGGTAACATCTCTTGACGTGATCATCACAGTCAACTTTAAGAGAGCCAATAATGCCATATTCTGAGGATCTTCTTTACAAGTAGGGGGCCGCTCATGTGTGGGCCACATACTCCACCATGAATTTCATCCATAAGCCATTGAGCTTGGTCCTTATCCAGACATCTGAGGAGACCTAGTCCTGCATCTCTTTTGTAGAGTGTGTCTCCGCTCAGGTAGAATTTCATAGCCAGTCAACGGATCCGCCTTCTTTCAGTCAGGCTCGCCTCAACGGGTGTAGATCCATCTTGTAAGTACTCCTTGATATGCTGATACCAAGGGTGTTGGGTGGGAGGGAGCTCATCCGATACTTCTCCAATGTAATTCCCATAGGCTGGTGCCTTTTGTTGGGTAACTGTGATGGTTGGCATATTTTCCTGGTCAAGTATGTTCCAAGTGTCACAACCCCAAAATAGGTCCATTCAATCCAACCCACTCTGAGTCGTCAAATACATGGTACAGAAAACAACTACAATTTTATTACAACAATTGTCGTGCAAAATACAACAACACATATGCCGTGAGTTTGGATACAAATTTATACCAACTGTGACTCGTGTCTCAACCGTAATGTGACAAATGTCCCATCAGTGGACAGCACCTCACAGTGATACCTACATAAATGTATAGTCAAAAACTATTTTAGAAATTAGAATCTTTGGGAAATGCTCAAGAAAACCTTCGTACATGGGAGGCCATGCTTCTAGGTTATGATAGATATCATATGGCCATAGAATTATCCTTGGTTGACCCAATATACCCCAAAGAAAAACGAGAAGATTACTATCATATTCTTCCCAATGGTGAGTCTTCTCTTGACTTATCATTATCTCCACTGTCTCTAATTGAGAATTATACTTCAAACAAACACCAAGATTATTAGGTAGTGCTCGTATATATACTCAGCAAGTGGATGTGCACAACCCTGTCTTATGATGTCACGAGGTTGTATGTCCTTAGACATTTTGTATGATAGTGGCAAAACACCCTTCCAACGTTGGGTACACCTTACCCTATTGGATTCACCAAATAGAACTACTAAATGAACTTTTCTATACTGCTTCGGGAGAATCTCCACAGCTAGAGACCACCGTTCTATTTCCGCGTTACCCTCGCTCGACCCAACTACACTCTTATTACCTGAAAGGAATTGTGAAGCAAAAGGGTGAGCACAACTAGCCCAGTAAAGAATATCATGACTAAAGATAAATAAATTATCAATAGTCTTCATCAGTAATAAAACAGAGATTTAGAACATATAGTAGATGATAAAAATTTTCAACCATAGTTGCAGCGGAACGAGCAATCCATTAGAAGAGTCAAATAGACTATAAAGTCTATTATCTTCTCCATGTTAAAAATCCACCAACAATGTTTTATCCATGTAACATCAATCAACAATTCTGGTCCATAATCATATGAATAACTTATAATCATAACTGTAGTTCTAAATTCCTCTTCTCATCCAGGACAAAGATAATTTTCATCACCTATATTTACCTGAAACATCAAAGATCATGGTTACACCAAATCACATTTCCTGTTCATAATCATACTAATAACTTCATCTTTGCACCACGGCCAAAGATATTTATTTGTATCACCAGTTGGTCATGTTCATCTCAACACCTGTTCATCTTTGCACTACTGGCCAAAGATATTCAACAACATGTCATCTTTGCACTACGGGCCAAAGATATTCATCAACAATTCATCTTTGTACTACAGGCCAAAGATATTCATCAATAATTCATCTTTGCACTACAGGCCAAAGATGTTCATCAATAATTCATCTTTACACTACAGGCCAAGGATATTCATCAACAGTTCATATTTGCACTACAGGCCAAATATATTCATATCTCAAAGAAATATATAATCATTTCAGAATTTATATAAACAATAATTATAACCATATTGATCAATTCACCTTTGCACTTAAGCTAAAGATATTCACTTATAAATTCAATGGCCATGATCATACCAGTCACCAATTCAACTTTGCACTACTGGCCAAAGAGAACCCATAGTCATGATCATACCAAAAATCTACCCATCTTTACACTCAAGTCAAAGAGAAATCAATATCATCATTAGAGTTATAAAGATGTTATATATGATAATAAAAATAATATGATCAACATATAGTTTTAATCTCAAGAGTAATATTCATAAATCAACTATAATTTGGTTAGAAAAAGAAACCAATTTTGTCGTGAATAGTAACTCGTGAATAATAACTCATGAATAGTAACTCGTGAATAGTAACTCATGAATAGTAACTCATGAATAGTAACCCCGACATGAAAAAGGTAGAAATTCCACAATAATATACATACCAATATTTTGGTATAATGATATTGAAAGAATAACATTTCTTTAAACTTATAAACAATTTATTTTAATTGTTTACACTTTACAAATTAATGCATTTAATCATCATAAAATGCCAAACTCATAAGATTTCATCACCAATAACCAAAACCCTCATAAAAAATCTGCATATACCTCATATAGAATTCTCAAGCCATAAAATCTTATTTTCTAATTTTTTTACTTCACATAACATATTTAATTCATTTACTCATTACTAGTCTATTTTCATGAAAAATACCAAATTAGTTCTAAAAATATTTCTTTTCTGGGATTTAGCAGAATATAGTCCCATATTGAACATATATTTTTCTCAAAATTTTTAAAACTCATTTACTATTTTTCATATGGCCAAAACTGTCGAATATTTAGACATTTATCATAAATTATACTTTTATCCAAAAATTCTGAAATTCACAGAGTACACTAATATTATATAGATGTACTCCCAATAAAAATTTCATCAATTTTGGAGTTAACCACAAGGAGTTATAAGCAGTTACTTTTAAAATAGTCTTTTCTCATAAAATTCATAACTCATAATCTATACATCCAAAAATCACTATTTTTGGACACAATCAATAAAACTCATCAAAATATCATTTTAAATTTTTTCAGAATTTTTGAAGTTCAGAAAAATTACGAAACTGAAAATCATAACAACCCTTAAAATCCCTTATTATCCCTTACCTCAAAAGAGCAGTATTTCTGATCGGAATGTAAAGCCGAAGGAACCTTGCACTGAATAGCAACTCTCAAAGTATCTAAATACTCACAAAATATGATTCATAATATAGAGAGAGAAAGAGAGAAAGGTTATGTTTCTGGTGTGATTTTCAATTCTTACTTAGCCCTCTATTTATAGAAAAATGTTAGCACGCCGAAGCAAACTTAACCTGCAACCTGATGGCTTTACCTGCTACTATTCCCACCCACCACATTTGAATAAAAATCTCAGCACATTTCTTCACCAACCAAGAGTGAGGCCCACCAATTCTAGAATTTTTCACCAAAATGATTAACTCTGAAAATTCAACAATTTCCGAACCAGTCATCTCGTAAAATTCATAATAAATTATACGTTCATTTTTAACGGTTCAAAATTTGTGGACATATACTCAACTTATATATGTATAACATATCCAAATATTACCACGATCCAACGGTCGGATTAAAAATTATAACCCTCGCAAAATAACTCAAAAACCCTAATTTGATTTTCAATACCTCCGTTCCGACAAAAATACAGATAAAACACCTCAACATTAACTCTTTCATTTTTAACTATAAAAATATATCCCTCATTTATATCCACATAAAATAAATATTTTCTTATCATATGAATCAATAATTAATTATTCACAAATAATATTACAGAATCACATTTATGACAACTAGGCCGTTCCCAGGAAAGAGGGGGCTTTCCAATAAGAATTTCTCCTTATTGGCGCACAATTAGATGACCAAACCTCTCCTTAGACAGAACTTTCTAGATATTTCCAATAATGTTATCTAATAATATTATTCAAATAATATGAATTATTGATCTGATAATGGAGATGATGTGCAGCAACAATTATTTAAACAACAATAATATAAAATATCAACACAGCAATTATTAAATCAATAAAATAAAATATTGAACAGTAACTACTGTAACAATTATTGAGTAGTGCCTTCTTACGTAAGAATCAATAATTTTAAAAATACTGTGCAATACCGTGTGCTACTGTGCAATAACGCGTATTACTATATTTTAACCACCGGGTATTCTAATAGTATTAACGGTAACAACTACGGCGTTATTTGTAAAAACTAAAATTTTTGTCGTTTTCTTCATCCGACAGTTATTCTGTTATGTGGCCCACAAATGGCTGCGCCGTCGTACGAATATTTCCCGACAAAAAGAATATTCCACGACCAAACGAATATTCCCCGACAACAATGAATATTTTATTACCACTTATGTATTTTGAAAAAAAATTCATATATCACCCTTAACTTTAACATTTATCAATTTAACCATTTACTGAATAGTAATTATAAGAAAAATTGAATACTTTTATTTCATAAAATTCAGGGTCTTACACCAAGGTTGCTATCGCATCCACAAAGTCATTCCTATTCTGAGGAATATGGTGGAAGATTATTTCTTCAAACTCCAAGGCCATCTGTAGAACCTGCCAATGGTAAGGCAGCAAATATAGCACTTTGGTGTGATAGATTCCTATGGTTTGTCTGATTACCAACTCAGAATCCCCAAAGACAGTTAACCATCTGATGCCCATTGATTGGGTAAGTTTTATCCCCATGATACAGACTTCATACTCAACTGTGTTGTTGTGGGCAAACTACAATTTGACGGCGACGGGATGCTGCTCCCCCGTAACGGATACTAGAACTACTCCGGCTCTAGAGCCTTTTATGTTTATAGCTCCATCAAAATACATCTTCCATGATTGGTGTGTATCGTATTGATGGTGTTGCTGAACTGTCATTACCCCTTCATTGGGGAAGTATGTTTCCAAGGGTTTGAAATCTCCTGAAGGTGCGGCGGCCAGATGATCCGCAATTCCTTAACCTTTGATAGACTTTTGCATCACGTAGATGGTGTCACATTGTTGTAGGATCAACTGCCATCTGGACAGCCGACAATTCAGCATGGGTTTACTGAACACGTATTTGAGAGGATCCACGCGGGATATGAGATGGGTTGTGTGACCATGGAGGTAATGTTGTAACCTCATGGAAGCCAATGCTAAAGAACAACAAGTTTTCTCAATTAGAGTGTACTTGTGTTCACTGCTGCTGAACCTCTTGCTGAGGTAGTAGATAGCTCACTCTTGGCCTATATCGTCTTTCTGTCCTAGCATGCAGCCCATGGCATTGTCATTGATGGATAGGTACATGAACAGGGGAACACCATCCCTGGGTGATACCAAAATAGGAGCTTTGACTAGCTGCTATTTGATTGTAAGAAAGGCCTTCTGGCACTCATCATTCCACATCATGGAGGAGTTCTTCCTTAACAACTTGAAGATAGGCTCACAGGTTGCTGTGAGTTGGGAGATGAATCTGGTAATGAAGTTGATTCTTTCCAAAAATTCCCGTATTTCCTTCTCTGTTTGAGGAATGAGCATTTTCGTAATGGCCTAGATTTTGGTGGGATCCAACTCAATCCCCTTTTTGGCTGACTAGGAAACCTAGCAACTTGTCTGATTTGATTCCAAATGCGCACTTGGCTGGATTCAACTTCAAGTTGTACTTAAACAACCTATTGAAGAGCTTCTTGAGATGGTCTAGATGGTCTTCCTCCCTTTGGGACTTGACAATGATGTCATCCACATAGATCTCTATCTCTTTGTACATTAAGTAGTGGAAAAGAGCCATCATGGCTCGCTGATAGGTAGTTCCGGCATTGATGAGGCCGAATGACAACTGTCTGTAGCAAAAGGTTCCCCAAGGAGTGATGAATACAGTTTTCTCACGATCCTCTTCAGCAACCATGATTTGATGGTACCCCGCAAAGCAATCAGTAAAGGAATACATGTCGTATTGAGCTTTATTATCAATGAGTATGTGGATGAATGGCACGGAAAAGCTATCTTTGAGGAAAGCTTTATTCAAATCCCTATAGTCCACGCAAACTCGCATTTTCCCTCTCGGTTTGGGCACGGGGACTATGTTGGATAGCCGTTCAGGGTATGTTGACACCATGATGATGCCTGCTTGAAATTATTTCATAATTTCTTCTTTAACTTTTAAACTCCACTCAGGTTTTAATCGCCTGAGCTTCTGTTTGACTGGCTTGAATCCCTCTTTGATGGGGAGGAGATGAATAACAATGTCAGTAACCAAAACCGACCATATCTTCATGAGACCATGCAAACACATCCTGGAATTGGGTTAATAAAGTAACCATGTCATTCCTTTGGTTTGGAGTGAGGTCCGTACCAGTCTGGATTTTTTTGGGGTTTTCTAAGGTTCCGAGGTTAAAAGAGGTGGTTTGATCAAGATTTTGTGTGGGTTTATCTTCGACCCATTCTTTGATCTCCTGAGGTATCTCAATGTCCTCTTGCATTTCTATCAAGTCTGAGTCCAACTTTACATCAAAGTTATAGTCCTTGTGGAGAAAAGGCACCTCATCAGCAAGTATAGGCACATCTAACTTTAGAGTCCCGAAACAAAAATGCTTTCACTTAATATATGAAACTGTTCAATCATATAAAGTGTTAGCACGTCATGACAAAACAACTGCTAATACTGTACAAAAAGTAAACAGTTATTGTTATCTACAGAGCAGAGGGAGTTTCTTCCCTTTTTACCCTCGTCAGCAAATGCAAGGAGTGCTGCTCCAGTTGCCAAGGGTGAAGTCCTGGTGGACGGCTGTGATGGAGGGTCAGTTGTCGTCCTCCTTATCTCGAATGATGACCATAATATCTGGGCAATCATCGTTTGGGGTGATTCTGTTTGTACTGTCCGTATGGACAATGATGCGTATATTTGATAAGCACCTGGCAATGTCCTACTTACGCCTCTGGTCCTTTTCCTTCGTATCTGGATCTGGTATCGAGACCTCTTTCCCTTTGACCGGTATCGGCTTAGGGAATAACATAGTCATCACATGTGTAGGAACCTTTACTAAAGTCTGTATAGATTCGACCCCTGTAGGTCGTGGCAATCGCCGTATGGCTAAAAATGAAGGAACCTGTTTATGTTTGTGAGGATTCCTGTTGCTGGAGCTAGCAGAATAGCCTAGTCCGGCTGTCCATGTTTGACTAGGAACTTGAATTGGGTGCTTGATGCCCTGATGGTCTTTGCCCAACCCTTGTCCAGGTTGATCGCCCAAAGATAACATTTTTTGGTTTACCGATATTACCTCGGCGAAAACTCTGGGTATCAGAGGTGGTGCCCCAATGGGATGGTAGTGAGTGTTGCTCACCTCCAGGGCATGGAAGTTGATAGGGCTCAACTTCTGAATTAAAACTGATGAGTGGGATGTCACCTTGTTTAGGACATTCTGGCTTAACATTAACAGTGACTAGGTTGTTGTTAATGATGTATTTAAGCTACTGATGAAGGGTGGACAGGACGACTCCAGCCATATAAATCCACGGTCTTCCCAAGAGCAGGTTGTATCCTGTAGCTATTTTGAGCACATGAAAGGATACACATAATGTATGTGGACCAATCTCCACAGGTAGTTCAATCTTTCTGATAGCATTTCGTCGGGATTCGTCGAAATCTTTGATAATTGTATGGCTTCTTCGGACTCTGTTGAGATTGATATTCATCTTCTCCAAGGTGGCATAAGGGCAAATATTCAAGGAGGACCCTCCATCTATCAATACTCCTGCGACCATATATCCGGAGGACATAACCACTATGTGCAACGGCTTGCAATGACCAGTCCCTTTGTGCGGTATGTCATCATCAGTGAAAGATATCATATTATTGTTAAAAATCTGATCAAGCAGGTGATGGAACTTTTCGACATCCACTGATTTTGGTAAATGAGCTTCTTCTAGAACTCTCAGTAATACCTTCAGGTGATCCTCTGAGGAGAATACCATATCTAGTATGGAAACCTGTTGTGGAGCTTCTGTTAAGATTAAAACCACCTTGGCTTCATTATGTCCAATAGTACGGAGGAATTATTCAATATTCTCCATGAGAACTTTCCCCTTTGATTTGATGGCAGGCTTCATCACCCGTTGGGGAAGATACAGTGGATTATCTTTCGACATTGCAGCAGTTGTGTGGGATGTGGATCTTTTAACCTCTCCATAATTCCATGGAACTTTCTATAGGCTGACAACAGGATATTGTGGTCTGAATGGTAAGATGATTGGCTCTGGTGCAGCCACTTTGAAAGGAATTTCAATACCCTTGAGCTGAATAGGTTGAATTATATGTGAGGGCGTAGTTGAATCTGTATCAGAAGATATAACCGCTTCGACTTCCTTCCACTTTGTAGGAAATGTGTCCCCACTCTCCAGTGATACAACGTCGTTGTCTGTTATCTGTAGGACACCGCTGTTAATTAGATTTTGAATAAGGTGGCGGAGTGCTCAACATTCTTCAGTGCTGTGACCCCGAGAGTGGGAGTAATATTGACACACTCCATTGAAATCAAACCATCTTGAACGCGGGCTGATTGGAGGTAGCAGAGCTGTGATTCTTCTTTCATTGATCAGCATCTAAAATATCTCTTCCATCGGTTGGCCCAGGTATGTAAATTCCCTTTTATTGGCTAAGTCCCGACGGGCTTTGGCATTTGCTCTTTTTGCAATTTTATCCTCCAGTGTTTTATTTTCTAGAGTACGCAGTGGAGTGTTTATAACAAGTGGAAGGAGGCTAGCATGCTCCTGGCTGAATAATTAACGTGTGACTTGGTGCTGATGAACCACCAGTTCTGCCAATTGGTTGACTTGCTCGCGCAGAGCCTTCATTTTCCATTCCATCATAAACTAGAACTGTGCATAATTCCACTTGTCAGCACTATCCTTGCTGGTTTGGGAAGATCCATTAATGGAATGGGACATCTGTCCACTACTCCAATTAATCATGTTAACCTCTTCTTCTTTATGTTGAGGAAGAGGGTTGTCTTTCACATGGGGTTGGTCGGGTTTAGTCACCACGATCTCACCATTGTCAATTAAATCCTGAATCTTGTGCTTTAAGGCCCAGCAATCCTGAGTATCATGGCCTGGAGATCCATCATGATAAACACATTTTTGACTAGCATTGAAACCCTTCCCACTCAGGTTTGCCGGTGGAAGAAGATGGGTAATTTTCTTCTGAGTTGTCAGAAGATTGAGAATGTTCTCGAGCAAGTCCCCTAAGGGTGTGAACACTCGAGTGTGTCTGACTTCTCCACCTTTTGGCAATGAAGGGTTTGAAGACTGAACTGGAAAAGGGGAGTAGTTTCTCCTCTGAATAGGAAAATTTTGACTGCCTTTTTGCCCTTGTAGTATCAAGGAAACATCCTCCTCTTTCTTCTTGTGGACCCTCTGGGGGTTATTTTCATAACTTCCAGACTGGATGTGCTCAGCTACAGCTTTGAGAGCGGTAAGGTCTTGAATCTTTCCTGACTTCAATCCCATCTCAGCCATTTCTCCATGTTTGATCATTTCGGAGAATGGATTGCCAATGCTAGCTAAAACTCTCTCGTAGAAGGGAGCCTCTTGAATGTCTATGAAGGTCATCACCATCTCAGACTCAGTAATAGAGGGAACAACTTGAGTATCCAGGCACCTCCACCATTAAGCATACTCTCTGAAAGACTCACTAGCATGTTTCTTTACCTTGGTAATTTGGTATCGGTCAGGAGCCATTTGAGTTTGAAAACTGTATTGACTGAGGAACGCATGAACTAGCTCCTCCCAGCTATAAATTTTGAGTTGTCCAATCTGGTATACTATGATCTAGCTTCACTAGTCAAACTCTTCTGAAACAGCTGCTTTCTGAGCTTTTCATCCTCGGTATAAGATCTGAGTTCCCCAATGAAGACTTTCAAATGTGTGTAAGGATCTCCCAACCCGTCATACTTTTCAAAGTCAGGAGTTTTGAATTTCCCTGGATAATGTACCCCAGGGAATATACAAAGGTCTGCATATGAAACACTCCCATGTGTTCCAATTCCTTTGATAGGCCAAATGGTCTCTTCCATTTGTAGGACCTTTTTCCTGATATCACCGGTGTCTGGATCTTCTTTGAGACGGGTGTTTTCAGGAATTTTATTGGTTGTGTCCAACTCAGATGCGTGAATGTCTTTATCCGGACCATGATTTCCTCCATGTGCAGAGGATTCTGTATGTACGGGCATTCTTGGACCCTGAGTGGACTTGTAGAATTCTTTAAGCAGAACAACCAACTCTGTAATTTGGTGGCTTAGCCCTTCGAACTCCTCATGAGAGACAAGAGTAGGACTAGACTGGCCAGATGAAGCCACGCTTGGCTGCTGGCTCGTTGCCTTTTTGGTTTTGGACGGGTTACTGGACCAGTTATATCACTACAAAAAGACTTATGTAGTTTAGTCTTAGTGAATGTAGAAATATTATGTAATGTGTCTGTTTAGGAGTATTATCCTGCGAAATGGATGTCAATTTGACAAGATAGTATGTCAGGTTTTGATATAAAGGGAATGTATGTACACATTTTTCTCATATTTTCTATTACAATGAGATTGACATGGAAATGAAATTACAAGTAATTGAATTTACAAGTAATTGAAATGTGAAAGTATGAGGAGACTTTCCTCCGCATTTTATTTATCAGAGGCTGACCTATCTTAGGCTACTCTCGCATATTTTTGGCATGAAGGTTCCCAAATCATCGCAATTTATTAGACGGGAAATTAATTCGGTCTTTCAACTGGAGCGAATTTGGGTGGCGCCTTTCCTGAGCCTCGTTGGAATTAGTCTTCCTACGAGTCCAATAATCAAACACCGACAGGATAGCCTCCTGGTGGAGGAACCAACAACATACATTCACATACAACGTGTCTCACCGTATGGAAATAATGACATGTGCGAAGCACTAATATCACAAGCAGATATGGTGCGAAGCACTAAGTGCAATATGTAAATGCATTTGTACACATTCATTCAAATGTAAATGCAACATTCAAATGCAAGTAGATAACAATTTTGAAAAGTTTGTAATAGCGGCTTAAGCGCTCTTATTGGATGTCCCCAGCAGAGTCGCCACCTGTCGACGTCGGAATTTTTATTTGTCCCTTTTCTGTTCTTGTCTTTTGGTGTTCTCATGTTAGGTGAGATTTGTTTGGAAAAACAAGTTGCGAAAAGGTCCGACATGTATATGTCGACGATTGGACTGTAAGAGTCGCCAGTTGGTATTTTTAAATGGTTGCACCCACTCAACCGAGAAAAAGTTTGCACATTAACCTAGTGATGTGACACTATTTGACGGGTTTGTGAAACCGAGATTCGTTAGGGTCCGGGAGCTTGATTATGCAGAGGGAAGGTGTTAGGCACCCCCCGACATCCGTGTTACCACGGTGACAACCACTTTTTAATTTAACTGTTATCTGAATGTGCGTGTGTGTATAGATTAACGTGCAATTATCTGAAATTAGTGATATGCCTCGTTTGCACCTATATACAAAGGGTTTGAATTTTGTATAAAAGTTCAATTTTAACAAGATATAGCAATGATGTTTTGTAAAAGAGGTTTTTCAAACTCTTGTGCTCAGTAGTAATTGAGGCCTTTGATACTTTCATTTTATTATGTGTTCAGCTTAATTGTTTTTATTTTCGAGATGCGAAGCATCTTCGAGAAAACAAAATAAAAAGAAGTGCCGAATTCCTTGTAGGCATGAAAGCCGTCTAAGGACATTCAAACACCTTAAATAATTTACAACCATGTACAACTGAAAATGCCCATCACGGGAACCGAATCTAGATTCAGTAGACTGAATCTGTGATCACATGATTCCTAGGCTCATATGATGTAGCAATTCGTATGAAAGCTGTAAACAGTTATATATATAAAAGCTGTAAATATATATATATATGAACGATCAACTGCCTCGAAGTAAACTCCAGGCGGGACGAAAGGTAAATAAAGCTGTAAAAGGCCACGAAGTAAACTCCAGGTCTGACAAAAATATAAATAAAGCAGTAAAAGACCACAAACTAACTCCAGGCTTGACAGAAATGTATATATATATATATATATATATATATATATATATATATATATATACAACTGAAAATGTCCATCACGGGAACTGAATCTAGATTAAGTAGACTGAATCTGTGATCACATAATTCCTAGGCTCACATGATGTAGCAATTCGTATGAAAGCTGTAAACAGTTATATGTATAAAAGTTGTAAATATATATATATATATATATATATATATATATATAAACGATCAACCGCCTCGAAGTAAACTCCAGGCGGGACGAAAGGTAAATAAAACTGTAAAAGGCCACGAACTAAACTCGAGGCCTGACAGAAATGTAAATAAAGCAGTAAAAGGCCACGAATTAACTCCAGGCCTGACAGAAATGTAGATATATATATATATATATATATATATATATGGTGCATTTACCGCTTATATATATATATATATATATATATATATATATATATATATATATATAAGTATTTATATATATAAAAGCAGTAAACGCTCTGGATGTAAATCCAAGCTCAATCAAACAGAGTTTGATGACAGAAGATATATATATATATATATAAGCAATAAACCACGTACCGACGGTCCGGGCATACACACACACGCGACTCTCAACGTGAATAATAGTGTGTGCAAGAAGTGAAGAAAATGCTTTAAATAAAGCAAGAAGGCTTACAGTGGACTGTCAAATAAGACTTCAATAGCTTTAAATGGAACAACACTCGGTTCTCACCAGTAAAAAGTAAAAAGTAGCCAAATATAAGCTTACAAGTGTTTGAAATGAGAAAACACTTAATTTATAGTGTGTATAGATCAAATTGGAGAGGGCTTTCTCACCGTTTTCTTATGCAAAATGGCCACCCCAAGTCCTCTATTTATAGAGGGGGGGACCCGCAGGTGTACCTGCGGCTACCCGGGGTGCCCCGGGCTCTGTTGGCCTCGCCGTCTCGAAGTACGTGCACGCGTGCAATATGATGTCCACTCGAACTTTTAGAACTTCAATCCGGGCATCCGATCGAGGTGTATAAGACCTTTTTCGGCATGCTATTATTGAGAGCTACATAATGACATGGGATTAGAGGTTGTACGAAGTCAGGAAGATGGGACCATGTCATGAGTCTTTAAGTCTTCAAATTCTATCCGGTGTGCTGTCTTGTGCAGTAGTCACTCAGGATTGGAGCTATTTGGTTCTTGTAGGACATTCCTGTGTGTAATTTATGTTGAAAAGTTATTGAGACGGTGCCATGCGGGATCGAGGTGGCAACATAACAATTTTGCCCCTCACCGGGGTTATCTTCGGTTTGGGCTGATTTAGCAATCGTTGCTCAGGGTTATCTCTGAGATTGGGCTGCTGCAAGTGCTGAATGTCCTCAAGCTTGTCTCTGAGGTGTGCATGTCCTCCCGGTGTTATCTCTGGGTTTAGAACTGAGTGCCTCGGGGCTATCACCGAGTGTTGAAGCTGTTCGTAAAGGTTTGAAAACAAGCATTTCCGGGGTTATCTCCGGAACTGGAATTGCATTTCTCGGGGTTGTCTCTGAGGTTGAACTGAATCTCCCGTGGTTGTCTCCAGGACTGGACTGAATATTTCGGGATTGTCTCCGAGATGGTAAGGACTGAGTATCCCGGCGTTGTCTCTGGGACGGTTCTGTATTGACTTCCAGGGTTATCATTGGAAGACGACTTTGCCCTCCTACAAGGTTAGTAACAGGAATGCAAAATTTGAGTGTCTACATCGGGTTGTCACAGTCATTGTTGATGAGATATTATGTTTATGGCCTTGTATGATTATTAAATAAAAGAATTAGTAAAGATTAAACAATTAAAATAAATTATTTATAACTTTAATAAATGATTAAAATATTATTAAGAGATTAATAATATTAGATTAAGATATTATTAAGTAATTAATAATATTTAGATTAAAGTTAAAATAAAATATTATTAAATAATTAATAATATTATTCAAGTGATTAAAATATTAGTAAATGATTAATAATATTAGTTAAGGATCAAAATATTATTAAATGGCTAATAATATTATGAGAAGAGTAAGATATTATTAAATGATTAATAATATTATGAGGTGAGTGAGATATTATTAAATGATTAAAAATACTTGTGAATGAATAAAATATTATTAAATAATTAATAATATTGAACGAGTGTTTAAAATAAATAATAAAGAGAAGCTAAGTAGTTTAAGAATATAGTATGATTGGGCATTCAATATGCTAAATTGGGTATATAGTATGTTGAAAAGAATAATCCAGCTTGCTGAATTGGTCTATCCAGGTTGCTGGATTGGATAATCCAGTTTGCTAGATTTAGGAGTCTAGTTTGCTGGATTGGGTAATATGGTTTACTGGATTAGCAATCCAGTTTGCTGGATTGGGTAATATTGTTTGCTGGATTAGGCATTCGATTTCCTGGATTAGGTATTTGGTTTACGGAATTATAAATAAAAACTTATAAAAGGAAAGGGTAAGATTTAAATCTTAATGTACATTGTAAGACCCCAGCTTATTAATGAATAAAATCAAATTTTCTCTAAATATTATTGTGAATAATAAGGGGTTAATTTGATATAATACTTTGGTTATGGGTGAAATGTGCAAATTTTGCAAAATAAGTAAGTGGTTATAAAATATTCATTTTGTCGGGGAATATTCGTTTGGTCGTGGAATATTCTTGCTGTCGGGGAATATTCGTACGACGGCGCAGCCTTATGTGGGTCCCATAACGAAAAGCGATTGGATGAAGAAAACGACAAGTATAAGTTGTTTATAAATAACGGCGTAGTTGTTACCGTTAATACTGTTGAAATACCCGGTGGTTAAAATACAGTAGCACACGGTATTGCACCAATTATTGATTCTTACGTAAGAAGGCACTACTCAATAATTGTTACAGTAGTTATTATTCAATATTTTATTTTTTTGATTCAATAATTGCTGCGTTGATATTTTATATTATTGTTGTTTCAATAATTGTTGCTGCACAGTATTTTCCTTTATCAGATCAATAATTCATATTATTTGAATAATATTATTAGATAACATTATTGGCAATGTCTAGAAAGTTCTATCTAAGGAGAGGTTTGGTCATCTAATTGTGCGCCAGTAAGGAAAAATCCTTATTGGAAAGCCCCCTCTTTCCTGGGAACGGCCTGGTTGTCACAAATGTGATTCTGTAATATTATTTGTGAATAATTAATTATTGATTCATATGATAAGGAAATATTTATTTTATGTGGATATAAATGAGGGATATATTTTTGTGGTTAAAAATGAAGGAGTTAATGTTGAGGTTTTTATCAGTATTTTTGTCTGAATGAAGGTATTAAAAATCAGGGTTTTTGAGATATTTTGCGGGGGTTATAATTTTTAATCCGACCGTTGGATCGTGGTAATTTTTGGATATGTTATACATATATAAGCTGAGTATATGTCCACATATTTTGAACCGTTAAAAATGAACGTATGAATTTTACGAGATAACTGGTTCAGAAATTGTTGAATTTTCGGAGTTAATCATTTTGGTGAAAAATTCTAGAATTGGTGGGCCCCACTCTTGGTTGGTGAAAAAATATGTTGAGATTTTTATTCAAATATGGTGGGTGGGAATAGTAGCAGGTAAAGCCATCAGGTTGCAGGTTAAGTCTGCTTCGGCGTGCTAACATTTTTCTATAAATAGAGGGCTAAGTTAGAATTGAAAATCACACCAGAAATAAGTTTTCTCTCTTTCTCTCTCTAGATTATTGAGTGTATTTTGTGAGTATTTAGATACTTTGAGAGTTTCTATTCATCAGAGCAAGTTTCTTTCAGCCTTATACCGGTATTCCGACCAGAAGTACTGATATTTTGAGATAAGGGATATTATTTTCTTCTTAAATGATATTATTTTCTTCAACATCATTATGCTGAAATATCAACATGAGTTTTTATCAAATTTGGAACTTTTTGTGTCGGGATTACTATTCATGTATACGTTACTATTCACGTATACGGTACTATTCACGAATACGGCACTATTCACCGAAAAATAAAATTTTTCTTTTTTGTCCAAGATGTCTATTATGGTTACTATCTTTGATTGTATCCATGTTTTGATTTTTATTTTTGAATTCTGCTTCACAATTGATTATTATGAAGTATTATTGATCTTGGATAAACTGTTATACAAATCCCTACTATTTGTCCTTCTGTCTCACTGGATTCGTTCTCTTTAAGATATTTTTCATCATCCTCAGTCCTAAATGATGATATTACTGAATATCTTTGGCCTGTAGTGCAAAGATGTATGATTACTTGATGAATATCTTTGGCCTGTAGTGCAAAGATGAATAGGTGTTGAGATGAACATGACTGACAGGTGATACAAATGAATATCTTTGGCCTGTAGTGCAAAGATGAATATTTGGATAAAGATGATTATTAATTGATGTTACAGAGATAAAATATTGATGATGGACTTTTAAATTTTAGAAGATAGTAGAATTCATTCTCTACTTGACTCTTCTAATGGTTTGTTGTTTTCGCTGCAGTTGTTGATCTAAAACTTGTTGTCGATTATATTCTATCAGATTTTTCCCTGTTGAATACTAATGATAATTTGTTGTATATTATCTTAGTCATAATATTCTTTACTGGGCTAGTTGAGCTCACTCTTTTCCTTTTTGTTCCATTTTTCTTCTCAGGAGGTGAGAACATAGCAGGACTCACTATTTCTGTAAAATAGTGTTTGAATAATTGTATTGAGGACTTATTTGAGTGTGGATATTGTCTAGAAGACAATATTTGTATTTAAACTCACAGTATATGTGTTGTCGTATTTTGCACGATAATTGTATTATTGAAGTTGTAGTTTGCTTTCTATACCATGTATTTGGCGACTCAGAATGGGTGTTGTATACCTATTTTGGGGGCGTCACATACATGGTTTAGTGATTGAAATATTATCAAAGGACGATAATATTAGTAATGATTTATGGTAGTATGCAATGTTTGATTATGTGATTACATGTTAGATAAATTATTATGGAATAATGATATTATAAGTGAGATATGTGATGCTAATTGAGAGATCAATCTTATTAATGATAAATCTTACAAAAGAAGTTAAATTAAATTGCGTAGCAGTAGTCAACAGATCAGGCAAGTTCCCTAACTTATACTCAATTTATTATCTTTTAAGCATGTTAGTGGATAATTATTGTTGGTTATTCACATCCATAATGATTATTGTTATTCGCACATAGTGCAATTGATTCATGTTCTATTATTTGAACTATTTATGAGCCATGTCTCAGTTAATTGTTTTGGCGAGACAAATATTAGTTAAAGCATGAAACGTTCTATTAATTATGAACTGATTTATTATTAGAAGATCTATGCCATTTATTTCGGCTAGATCAATATGGAT
The DNA here is from genome assembly GCA_016801055.1 of Panax notoginseng. Classification (NCBI taxonomy): domain Eukaryota; kingdom Viridiplantae; phylum Streptophyta; class Magnoliopsida; order Apiales; family Araliaceae; genus Panax; species Panax notoginseng. The sequence goes on from CM029018.1 coordinate 93,141,099, forward strand.
ATTATATGTTGAAAACATAGTGTTTCTTTGAAAGCAATCCAAACCATATTGTTGTGGTACGGACTCATGATGTAAGACTGAGATGAACAACCCTTATAAAAAGGGGAACTTTATTGTCGGACATCCGACTATTGCACTATTTTGGAGTATTATGCATAATATAAGGTACAATGGAGCTGATCACTTCAAAGTACTCGCAGAAGGGTATACCTAGTTTTTATAACTAACTTATATTCTTGAGGTAATTTAGTTTTATTAACTAATGATTCATCTATTAGTTCTTGATCCATTAGTGATCACTCAACATGAAATTTGGGAATATTAAACTTTATTGAATATTGTTGTATTTGTAGACACTCGAAATTTTATTTTCCTGTTAATAATAATGTAAGAGGACAAAAACATCTTTTTCACACTCAAAAGATAACCTTGAAGGACCACAAGATCAAATCTAACCACGGAGACACCCCCGTGGAACATCAAATCAAACTTGGAGATCAACCCTAAGGAAAATAAAGTTGGCAGCAATTGTGACAACCCGAAAAAAATCGAATTGTTCAGAATTTAAGTTTAAAGAATTAGTTATTAATAAAATAAAATAAAATTTTATTAATAAAATAAAATTTTATTAATAATATTCTGAGCTATGTGTTTATTAATCGTTCTAGAGCCTAGGATGATTATAAAACGGAAGGATTCTGGCTACAAGCTAGACTGAATGAGTAAAAATTTTTAGGACAAAATTTTTTTGGGAACAAAAATATTTCGAACGAATAAGACGAAATATGCATTATTTACCCGACGAAATCCTAAGGGTTAGGGTTTGAATAACTAGAGCTATTCAAAAAAATCAGTTTTTCAATTTCTTTGGTTTTTCGAACCTGACCGAACTGGTCGGTTCGGTAGAAAAAGAACTGGTCCGGTTCGGTACAAAAAAACTGATATATACCAGTTTTTTTGGTACCGGTTTCGGTTCAGCATTTTGATGGGTCGGATTTACTAAACCGGACCGGTATATACCGATTTTCTATTTTTTTTTATTATTAATAATTTATCAATAATAATAATAATAATAAAATAACGATGATAATAATAATAATAATAATAATAATAATAATAATAATAATAATAATAATAATAAATAATAAAAATAAAGATAAAACTAATAAAATAATAATAAAAAAAATAATTATATTATTTTTTGGTAAAAACCGGCACCGGACTGGTACCGAACCGGTACCGTCGGTGCGGTATACCGGTCCAACCGGTACCGATATCGGTATCAATATTTGACCGATTTCGGTACTGGTTCAGTTCGGTACCGGTCCGGTTCGGACCGATTTTTACCAGTTGAACACCTCTATGAATAACCCAAGCCTTTTCGAGAGATCAGTATGTCGAAATGACATTCCGTCGAAAGATTTGATGATAATATGTCGTAAAAAGTTAGGTTAGCCGATAAAAGTTTTCCTCGAAAAATGTTTAGAAATTAGGTGAAATAAAATTGATGAAAAGTAATGTTATGTACTTTTAATTCGTTTAACTACGTTAACGGAAAACGCGAATGAAAAAGCTTATCATTAAAAAATATTTTTCAATTTTTTGAAGTTCCGAAGAATGTATAAAAGTAAATCTGTAGAATAAAGACGAAATATCTAAAAATATTTGGATTATTACAGTGATAGTCATTGAAGTAGTAATGTCGCGCTATCAATATGTATATAGTGAGAAGATGAATTTTTTTTCGTGTATATATTTGATAGGTAGAGAATGATAAGATAGGTGCGAGTTCTTGAAACCCATACTTATGGAAATTTTGTGACTCATAGTTATACGCTATGTTTCTGAGCCCTAAGCATATGGATATTCCTTGATTTGTTCTTGGATTACATATTGCGAAGATAAGTTCTTGAACACATATGGTTGTGGAAAGTTCCTAAACACATAAAGTGTGGTAAGTTGATGAACTATACTAAGGTATAGGAATGTTTAGACTGAAAGCAAGTAATTTTAATATACTTAGCTTTGGAGGTGCTAGAGAAGATTAATTATTGTCGCAAGTAAGAAAATGATGGAAGATGGGAAAAAAGGATACTCCAAGTCATCTAGCTATGCTAGATTTCGAAGTTTATTGAAATCGTGCTTATATGTACTTTTTAAAAAGGAAAGAATTGGTTCAACTTTTGGAACCAATGGGTTTTAAAAGAGCTATTCTTTTAATGTCTATGCTAATTGTTTCGGCTACACATAAATTGATTTGAAATATCAAAATAAATTTTATATCATTTGTGCATTTGATGCAAGGATGGTAAAAGGATGGAGTTATTAATGCAATTGAACCTAGTGTTGGATGTGATCTTAGGATCAACAACCCGCTATGGTATGATGTATAATGACAAAGTCATAAACAGACGAAGTCCTCAATGTACTGTGAAAAGTACGGTATTATGACGTTATAAAATGTTTTGAAGATATGATTAAAAGAATTTAAAGAGTAGTCGATGTCAATTGATTTGACTAGACGAATGTTTCAAGTTGATGTCCAATTTATTGGTATGGTGTAAGATATTTGATTTGGCTAAGACAAATGGTATGTCATGTTTAAAAGGAAATCGAGCTTTCTTTGAGGAGTTATGCCGAACCAAATTATTTTGGTGCGAAATTGTATTATTAAGTCTGAGGTGAACACACTTCGAAATGGGGTACGTATGGAAGAGGTAGTTTTCTTTCTTGGTGATTATAAATTGGCCATGATAGAAGGGTTTATGGTGAAATGCTATTAAACCTAGTAAGAGTTCATGGTCCATATGACCCCTCAGCAAAGTATGAAATGTTTTAAAGGAATTCTTATGTTCCTTGTTGTTCATTCTACTTCATGATTCTTGATAGATTGTGGAGGGTCTGGATTGTGGTAAAGATAAGAACTTCTTTGAAGAGAAGTTGAGAAGAAGGGTATGTTAAAATTTCGAGCACGAATTTTTTTGAAGAAGGGGTGACTGTGATAACACGAGAGATTGAAAGCATAGTTAGACGTGAGGTTTAACTAATGACGATTATGTCAACAGGTGATCCTTAGGAAAAGGATGGTTATAAGGAGGAGAAGGAGTAAGATTAAAAACCTTTGCTTAAGGTTGTAGGAATAAAGCATCCGAGTATGGGTGTGGTTTTAGAAATTCCGAGGACGAAATTTTTATAAGGGGGAAGAGCATGACAACTTGGAAAAAATCGGATTGTCCAGAATTTAAGTTTAAAGAATTAGTTATTAATAAAATAAATTTTTATTAATAATATTATGTGATATTGTTTTATTAATCATTCTAGAACCTAGGAGGATTATAAAACGGGAGGATTCTGGCTACAAGCTAGACTGAATGAGTAAAAAATTTCAAGACGAAAATAAAAAATTTTCGGGAACAAAAATATGTTCGAGGAAAAAGACAAAATGGGTACTATTCACCCGACAAAACCCTAAGGGTTAGAGATCGGTATGTCAAAATGACGTCTAAAGATTTGACGATAATATGTCGTGAAAAGTTAAGTTAGCCGATAAAAGGTTTTCTCGAAAAACATGCAGAAATCGGATGAAATAAAAACGACGAAAAGTACTGTTATGTACTTTTCATTCATTTAACTACGTTAGGGGAAAACGTGAAGGAAAACACTTATCATCAAAAGTATTTTTCAGTTTTTCGAAGTTCTGAAGAATGCGTAAAAGTAAATTTGTAGAATAAAGACGAAATATACAAAAAAATTTAAATTTCGAGAATTATAGTTTTTAAAACTGTCGGACGAATTTTGAAAGACGAAACCACGAAGCTTCTTAGATAAGCTTCGTGAATAGTAAGGAGGTTAGTTAAGGAGGTGAGAATAGTAACTTTTGGGGTGAAATGACTATTTTGCCCCTAGCCTTGATTTTCTATATAAGGAGAGCCTTAGCTCATTTGTTGGTGACTTGAAAATCACCAGCACTTGAGAGAGAGAGAGAGAGAGAGAGAAGTTGGATGAGGAGGAAAAGCTAGTCTGAGTGCAAACTTTATCCAACGGAAGAAGATTAAAGAAGAAAGATAATTCAAAACCTAGTCTAATCTAAATTTTTTTTAAGTTTTCTATGTCTATATACCTAGCTTAATAAAAATAGAAGTAAAAGATGTTAAGAATAATTTTTATATGGTTGAAATCATGAGAAAATGAAGAAATAAGAATTAGAAGTTTAGGTTATAAATTTCTTAAAAGCTTTCTTAAGGAAGTATGAATTTGTTAATGAATTCGAACGATAACACCAAATTCCAAGAATAAGTGAAATCATAATCAAAATATTGATTATAAATGAAGAACGAATGAAGAACGTGAAGAACATGCGAAGAACATGAAGAACGTTGTTGATGGACAAATTTAAAACCATCATAGTTAGACCTTGTTGTTGATGGACAAGTTTAAAACTATCGCGTATATGTTAGATGCTTATTGCTTGGTTAGGAACGATAGAAACGTTCATGAAAAACATAGTAAACTTTGCTATAATGAAGTTATGGCTAAAATTTTATAAAAGATGAACGAAAAGTAAAAAGTATGTAAATGAACCCGAATGTGTAAGATTTCATAAGAATGTAAAAAAACATAGAAAACGTGAGTCGTGGACTCAAGAATGAACGAATTCTGAGTTTGGATGATTGAATTACGGACGAATGAACGAAGAACGTTAATAACGTAAAACGAACGATTGATGAAATTTAAGCTAATCGAATGGCATGTTAATAGATATAGAATAACTTTATGTCTGAGGGAAGTTAGAATATGTAAGCTAAGGAAGAAAATGGCTTCGGAACGATCTCGTTCCGAGCGATAACGAAGAATTTACGAGATTGCAAAGTAGGCAATTCGCATGCATTCCAATACTTAGAAAAAATGCTGGAAAAACTTAGTTTTTGAACTGGCGCTACAGCATCAGTTTGAACTAGAAAGGAAGCGCGACAACGCCAGCTCTGAGCAAGAGTTACTGGAGACTTGCGCTGCAGCACCATTAATAACAAGGGAACCGGCGCCGCAGCGCCGGTACAGGAAAAAACCTATAGAAGGGCTTTTAAATGCTCAACTCCTGGGGGAAATGTAAGGAAAGATAATGAACATATAATTCACATAATGTAACACTTAAACAAGTGATTTAAACCTTTAGTAAAGTTTGAACGGAAAGATTGAACAGGATTAAAAAACAAACAATGTAAACATGTAAAATACGTAACCAATATTCGGGAACCGTAGTTGCGATAAAACGAACGTGTAGGATTGCTATGATTGTGATTCCTTAGACTTTGAGTGACGAGGGTGATGTATAACATTTTGATGTTATGATGTCATAATGAGAGATAAGTGTAAAGCATATAAACGCTGTAAATGCAATGTAGTTGCGATGAATGATTGGTCTTAGCATACAACGAACTATATGGCTTCGACATTAAGAAAGGATGATGAACATGGTGTTAATATAATGGATCACGAAGGAGAGTGATTAAAACCTTAAGTAAAAGTTTAATGAAGGTTTAACCAACTAGCAATGTGAATGCGGAATACGTAAACAATTCTCGTGAATCGTATTCGAGTCGTGCAAACATTCTAAGTATACATTGGTTGTATAACTTAGATGTTGACGAAGGTAGTAAGTAAGACATGAATTTATCAAGAAAGCCATAACGAATGGTAATAAGATTAATGAAAGTTCGAGTGTGAGTCGGATGGAGAATGTTATAATGAAATGTAAGCGTGAAACACTTTAGCCAGCATAAGGGTTGAGTATATGTGAATATTAAACGGGCAGAATCTACACACCGTATATGGTTTGACCGTAAGGTAATGAAGAATAATGATTAAACCTGTGAACGGTGAAGAAACTGAATTAATGACAATGACGTATAACGTTAAGAAGTCAAGTTAATGATTATAACTTGGATGACGTTTCGAGTCGAATGAACCAGACGTTATAAGATATGAATAAAATAATATAAAATGCTTAACGCTATGAACGCATAGTATTAACATTGAATGATCGTTTCGAGTATAAAAAAGATTGTATGACTTAGGCGATAAGGAATAAATCCTGAGGTATGACATTTAGTTCCCAAAAAGCCATAAGGAATTGGAAATCAATTTAACAAAGAGTATAGCTTTAATGGTTCGGATAAGTTAAGTCAAGTTTAGGTTGTGTTACAATCGTAATCTTTAATGGTTGACATATGAGAGCTGGGCTAAATAATTTCTTCAGAGAGCGGAGGTATATATGAAACTAGCAACCGATCTAACTTACTATGAAAGACAGTGTAGATGAGATGGAAAACTAGTTTGTTAGTTATTTATGGAAAACCACTCAGAGTACCATATGGACTACTAGTAGAGACTCAATGTGTGCTAAGTCCTAGAAAAGTTATAAGACGAAGATAAGAATGTAAATCATCAAAGATGATGATCGTATGAGTTAAGACATCTTTGTATGTAGTAACGCTGTAAAACGATAAAGAAGGAGGGTTACATGAACTTAGATTATAAACACGAACCATACAGAGTAAAGTTAAGCTTAAACCAATGCATATGTCAAGTATATGGCTAATTAATGTATGTGCTATTCCTTATGTGATATATAGGGATTGCGATGAGCAGTTCAACATAAATTGTAAGCTGTAGCTGTGCATAAGGCAAGTTCCCTAACTTCATTCATATTTGAAAGGAATTCTAGTTTCTTAAACTTTCTCAGATGTTGAATTTGAGAAGTTTTATCTATGTGCAAATGTGTGATATTTTTATAATGTGGTAGAATATATGAGGCATTGTGCCACAATTATAACACTTCGGTATTTCTATGAGATGAATTGTTCTTTGATCGAACTGTTCAATATGAAAATGTTCCGTTTATATAGGAACCATTATTTATAAGTTCGTGCTAATGATTTTAGCCAGACAAACATGTATGAAAAAGGTAGAAGAATGAAAGTATTGCAAAGTGAATGTGAACGAGGTTATAAGGTATTAGAACCTAGGATTTGAGAATGTATGTTGTTATATTTAGCTATATAATTAAGTATGTTTGTAAAGGGATGGGACCGTGACGTACGAAATTCGAATGTGAAAATATACATGATTTCGGGGAGTTACAACAATCAAACCCTAGAGACAAGCCCGAAGGATAGTCAAAAGCCCCGTCAACCTTGGATACAACCCTCGGAAGGGTAAAACGGTTATTTTGATAAATCAACTTCACCAAACCTAATAGAGTTGCAAATAGGGTCACAAAGAGCCATTCCAGCACTTCTGAGTGCAAACTAGGCAAAACAGTTCAACGAACTGCCTACGAAGACCCAAAGATGCCATTTCAGTCATGGACCCATCTTCTTGGATTCGGAAAAGAGCAAGCCCTATGTCATTGAGTAGTGCTTAGAAAGTGATTTTCGAAATGGTATGGCATGCCTCTATCGGACTCTCGGATTGAATGTTCGAGCAGACAGTGCGTTGGTCAGAGTGCACGTACTTCGAGACTACGGGACCCACATAACTTGGGCCCACCCGGGCAGATACAGGTAGACCCATGACTGCCACATGTAGACTCACGACTGCCACTTGTAGACCCGCAACTATTTTGGTCTATAAATAAGACCCCCATCAGCTATAAAAAGTGAGAAAAAAGGAGATAAAGAAAGAAAACTCAGTCCATTTCAGCTCTTAACCCCTCCTATAGAGTTCCAAACGTCAAATTTCTCGCTTTAATATATATAAATATATATAGACTTGAATAGAACAGTTGAGCCTGGATCGACTGTCTATATATATATATATATATATATATATATATATATATATATATATATATATATATATATATATACATTTACCAGTTTGGCCTGAATTCTAAATTCGTTGCCTTTTTACCGCTTTAATAAATTAATTGTTTACTGTGTTTAAATATCTGTTTTAACTGTTCATTCAATGTAAATCCATAATGTTTAAATCTGTGGACTAGATTTATCTAAATCTAGCCATATCTAACTTTTAACTAGTTCAAAAGTTGTAAAACTGGAACCACTGAGCTAGAATGGCTATGATTTACTTAAATTTAGTTTTTTCTAGTTTTTTTTTGTAAATATTAAGCAACCACGTGACCCTAGATCTGTATCTAGAGGGAACGGGAAGCTTGGCTACGCACATACAGAGATTTAATTGATGAATCCTTTGTTTTGCGTCGTTTAGATTAAATATTTGTTTTATTTTAGTATCCTCGTTATGTAAGCTATTCATATGATATTATGTGCGCCTAGGAGCCACGAGATCTAAGATCCAGCTGACGGATCTAGGTCTAGTTCCCATAACGGAGCCTTTTCAGTTTTACAGTTAGCTTGTAAATCATATTTGTGATGTTTGGACATCCTTCGATGGCTTTCATGTCCACAAGGAGCCCGACACTTATATGTATATCATTTTGTCGAAGATGCTTCGTATCTCGAGAATAAAATCAAATGAAGCCGAATACGAAATAAAATGGAAGTATCAAAGGCCTCAATTACTATGTGAGTATAAGGGTTTGAAAACTTGTTTTCAAAACATTATTTCTATATATATTGTTTAAAATTGAATTTTTATACAAGTCAATATAGGTGCAAAAGAGGCATAACACTACTTCCAAATAATGCACTTAGGCCCAATTAATTGCACACACACTTCAAATAAATTAGGAAATTGAAAGGATGAGGTAACCGTGTTTTCACGGAAGTCGGGCGGTGCCTAACACCTCCCCCCCCCCCCCCCCCGCTTAATCAAGCCCCTGAACTCTATGAATCTTGGTTTCCAATGCCTATTAAACAAAGTCTAATAATTTGGCCTTTTACAAAACCTTTTCAATTTCGGTTGAGCTGGTACAACCATTTCACTATTACCAACTGGCGACTCTAAAAATTCAAATCGTTGACATTTTGTGCCGGACTCTTTTTAAACTTGCTATTTCAAATGAAATTCAATACATAGAAAACATAAAGGGTAAGAAAGACTAAAAGAGGAATTCCAAAAAAGGAAAATTTTCTCGACTTCAACAGGTAGCGACTCCGCTGGGGACAGTAGCGGGCTTAAGCCACATTTCAATCTTTTTCAAATTCCCTTCTTATTTACTTGTGTGTGAATGGTATCTTTACATTTAATGGGTGTGAATGAATGCTCTATTCACTACACTTTAGTGCCTCACACAAACTCTGCATTTTGTATTAGTGCCTCGCACAATGTCATCATTTCATATTGTGAGACACGATGTATGTAACGACCCCAAAATCCATACAATTTAAAATCTCAACTTCGGTCGTTAACCATACATTAAATCTCTAATTTTACATCATTATTCGATATTAAAAAATACTAAAATAGCGGAATATTTAAAACGTTTATACATATCCTTCTTTCTTGCCCTGAATCACAACCTTTACACTATATCTCTTTGATTCAATCTTATATCATGAATCGTTACAACAAAATGACTATACAAAGTCTTACATCATAACTAAATATCCATATACATTGGATATCTCAACTTACAATTTAACAACATATTACGTTCAAAATATGAAATATATTTCTCATAAAACATAAGTAATCTTCGTGAATATAGATCTCTATAACTCACTTAGCACATATCTTTACCTTAAAATCTTGACCTGCAAAAGTGGTTATTTGTAAGAGTGAGCTCGACAGCCCAGCAAAGTCTAACAGTTTTCATGCATCACATAACACATAATAACATGTTCGATATACATCTCAATAAAGTAACATGGCATACATGCTTTTAATTCACATAGCAAATATAAAGATTGAGTTCCTTACTCAATCATCATTACTTAGCCAAAACAATGCAGTCATCTATTGACTTTAACATTTCATGATTCAACATGCATAATATATCATGCAATTTAAAACAGTTCATCAAGTCCACGTAAAAAATAGGAACCGAAAGACTTGCCTTGATCGTTGTTTACCAATAACAGTTTAACAGCTTACAGCTATCTGCACTTCACGTGCCCTACGCAATTATATAATCATACACATCAAATATTAGTCATATAACAACACATAGTAATTGTAATGTAAACTCTACTATATGTCTCATAATCTTTCCAATTAATAAATACACAATGTTCAACTTAATTGTGTTAACTTTCAACTTATATCTCACTGTATTTCATATTCGCAGTTCATTCAAGTGCTTAAGTCTTGCTAGGACTACTTATTAGCTTTATATTAAATTCACTCCATATCTTATAATATTCATTTCAATTGAATTGAAACACTTTTTAAGTTCATTAACACTTGGCACGACGTTTTGACGTTCGTTCGTCACACGCCCGATTTGCCTCTCTTGTGTATGCTTACTATGCTTCTATAACTCATCTAATACATTATTTATTAATGTTAAGCATCATTATATTTACTATTATTCATGTTTTGTAGCTTAGGACAACATCTTTTATGGTCAGGAGCACTACACATGCATATGTGCATGCCCGACGCCCTCCGATTGCCTTCGAAAACACAATAGTCCTAAAGATGACCATTTTGACCTATCCTAATGACCTCAAATTAAAACACTTAAAGAACGAAAGTTATAGGCCTACTCGTTCTCATTCCGGATCATATTGAATCACCTCGATCGGAGTTCGTATGAAGAAGTTATGGCTATTTTACTACAAGAGGTCAAAACTGTCCAAGTCAAACTACAAATCCGGCGCTGGGACACGAGGACTAGGCTATACAGTGGCGTCGGGGCGCGAGATTGGTGCTGGGGCGCAAATTTCAGCGCTGGGGCGTGAACTTCTGGTGCTGGGGCGCGAATTTTGGCGCCGGGGCGCGATTTTTGGCGCTGGGGCTCAAATTTTGGCACTGGGGCGCCGAAACTTGCAGAATCCAACCACGAAGAACATAACAAAGCTACTGTCTTTATTTTTAATAGCAATTAACCCCAATTAACATGTATACCTTATATAAATTACTCATATACACACTACCAACATGCATATACTAGTTTAAATTGCTAAACAATAATCACAGAAAACTAAATTCCTTGAAACCCTTATTTTAAAACAAAACTCCATGTTTGACATTTATTAAACACAGTGAACACTGTAATCTCTAATAACCACCAATTTGATTACTTTTAAACTACAATTCTTTGTAGTTCATATCCAATTAACATACCCGACTTTCAATTCTACAATTAGAATACAATCAATTACTAATTTTGTTATCCTACAAAACATGTTCATACTCATATGTTTTTACTGTAAAAACTCATTTTTTCTCTCTTTTTTTATCGTAATTCACATAATCACGTACATGTATATCCTCTTCATACAATCACCTATATGTATATATAGGATATTTATACTATTATAACTTCATAATTTCATACTCAACTATAATATATGAATTACCGAACTTTATACTATAAAACACAGTGAATTTCAAAAACACAGAGACTAAGGAATTATACTATAAAAGATATATGTTAAGATTATAATACATACCTTTTGTTGTTAAGAAATTCGTGTTAAACTCTAATAATAACTTGAAGAACTCAGCTCTTGTTGCTTCTCTTTCTCAGACTCTCTCAAACCTTTCTGAACATTTCCTTTCTCTGACAAAACTTCTTCTCTTTTCTTACTTAGGCTTTAGCCAAATAGAATATACGTAAAATAAAAAGACAAATAACGTACGATTTTTAAAACGTCTAAACCGACGCTATACTTAATATACTAATAAATTATCAGTTACCAAAATAATATATATATTATATTTATATTTTGTTTAATTTAATTTATATTACTAATAAAATCAAATTTAAAAATCCAAAAGCCATAGGGCTTTGTTTGGCAAAATTATTTAAATTTAAAGACTTAATATATTTAAGCCTTGTTTGGCAAAATAAATTACAACTACTTTAATTTATTTTAATAACCACTTATAATATAGTTATTTGTCACACTTCTAATTAATTAAGTTTTCATACTTAATTTAATTAATTCTAATAACAATTCATTGTATAATATAATAATTTATTTAATCATTATAAATTCTCTAACTTAATTATTAAATTAAATTAGATTACTGTTTCAAAATAATTACTTTCCTTAACTCATTAATTATTTATTAAACAAATAAATAATCAAATCACATCAAATCAATTAAACAAATACTTATTCAACAATAAACACATCCATTAAATATTTAAATATTATAATAAAAATCTGGATTGTTACATCATTCCCTCCTTACAAGGATTCTGTCCTCAGAATCACAACTCAAGCCACTCATTCGTTACAATTTTCCCTACTTACAAAGATTATGTCCCCAGAATCGAAGACACAAATTACACAAATAACTCAGAGAAATCTTTCATCATTTTATCTAAATATAGATTTTATATTTCCTACTACATTCATTACCTAACAAATTCTAGGTTTTATTTCATAACTTTCATTTGAACTCAATTATATTTTGAGTATTATATATCTTTTAACCCATTCATTTGCTTTTCTAAGGATCGTTATCATAAACACTCGGGAATCGCTATCATAAACACTCGGGATATTACATTCACCCTTTCTTCTAAGAATTTCGTCCTCGAAATTTTATTTATTAATTTTTATTCATTCATTCTATCAAAGTAGATTTTACATCACTACTTCATTCATTCATTGGTTTCTATAACCACTTTCTTTCCACAAAGATCATTCTACAATTATTAACTTTTCTATTAAAAGTTTCACATTATTCTTTGATAACTCATCTACTTCTCACTTCAAAATATCTTTTCTCACTTATTCAACATACTCATCATTCAGTGTCGCATTATACGACTTACTTCTTTTTAAGGAATATTTTCCTTTTTTACTTCCATCTTGCAGAATAACAAGAATCTTCCACAATTGTTCAATAATTGGGAAGTAGTATGAATAACTCAGGAATATAAAAGATTCCAAATCATGCTGAGTGTCACAAGACCATGAACTCTATTCTCTAGAGTTAATAGTGCTTCACCCCCGGTTCTTCACACTTTAAACCCTCTTTGGCAGAATATTTATCAATCACAAAGACTGAAAACACCCTCCGCAAGTACTCCAGGTGATTAACCTATTGTACATGTATTGTGCACAAACATTTCAGCGCAAAGTATAAACTAAGCGTAACCTCTAATAAAAGAGTTGTTCATCTCAGAATTTAGAGTGTAAACATTCAACTGAGGGTCTAATGACCACGAACCTTGTCAACAGTTATAAGTAATCTTTCAACTTTAACTTTTATAGTCATATGACTATAATGACTTCAAGGTACTTAGGGGATCAATCCTTCGTACATGTATTGTGAACAAATATTTCAGCGCAAAGTATAAACTAAGCGTAACCCCTAATAATAGGGTTGTTCATCTCAGCTTTTCAACATCTGAATCCACACCAAAACAATTTGGTTTGGCATAACTTCTCAAGAAACTCTTGAATTTCATGAACATCTTTCAATATTTGTCTAGCTGAATCAAATAGCATAGACCTCTACAATAACTCGGACATTAACCGAAATATACATATACATACATACATATGTATTCTCATATCTTAAAGAAATTTCAAAAATCTTTTTATGACGTCATGATACCGCACTGTATTTACAGTTCGTTGAGGATTCCGTTATTTGGTGACTTTATCATATTACATCATACCATAGTGGGCTGACAATCCTTAGATCACATCCAACACTAGGCAATACTACATTGATGACTCCATCATTTTTATCATCTTTGCACCAGGTTACATGATGCATTAATGATATAAAATATGTTTTGATATATTGCAAATCATTTTTGTCTAGCCGAAGTAATTAGCATAGACATACGAATAACAGTATTGTTGTTAAAACTCATTGGTTCCATCATTTGATCCAATGTTTTTCAAGAAAATAAAAGTGTAAACATCAGCACGAAGTCAATAAATTTTGAAAGTCTATCATAGCTAGTAGATTTAGAATACCTATGCTTCCACCATCAACTCCACTTTCTATAATGATCCATTGCTTAATAGGTCTATCTATTCCTATCATCCTCAATACTCCATTCACACTTAATTATACCCTAGTTCATCAAACTTACCACACGTTATGAGTTCAGGAACTTGCCACAATCATATGAGTTTAAGAACTTATCCTAGTCAGACCATAGGCGTCCATTCGCTGAGGGGTTCAAAAACATACCATATAATTATGAGTCACGAACCTACCATAAGTATGAGTTTTAAGAACTCGCACTTAACCTTATAATATTCTCTAACTATACTCTACCTATCTGTTATACACATGAGAAAAGAATCACCTTCTCAACAGGCATATAGCAAATAGCGCGACATAAACATTCCAATAATTATCAATGTGATAAACTGAGTGCAAGCACAAAACCCTCGCCCATACAAAGGCTTGTACAACTCAGCCATCACATGAGTTCTCAATTGAAATCCCACCTAACTCTATCTTTCTTTTAACTTGCTCTTTACTCGATACGAATCCCTCGTATCACATCATCTATAACTCCTCATGAGTTATCTCGTACTATTTCATAGTACACCATCTTCATAGCATTAAGCTATAATCATTCAAACATTACAGACCATCTTTATTTTATAACTTAAACAGATCACGTCGTGACCTTATTCTATAATCATCTCTCTTAAAATTCTTTTGTTAACTCGTGATCGTTTTGTTTTACGATCCTCATTCTTTCTCTTTTTCATCATTTACGACATTATTCGTTATCTTGGCTATTGGAGTTAGGAAACTCCCATTTCTTATCTTTATATCTTCAAGATTCTTCTTTGAATCTTCTTGTTTATATAACAATTCTTCCTTTAAGAATTTCTAACTTCATTTACATCGCTCAAAATTTCATTCAAGTTCTAAACTCTCATCATACGTGTCCATTTCTACACTTGGTACACATCGAGTCTCTAACAGTTTCAATATGTTACGCTGAGTGGTTTCCCACAAACAACCAACAAACTAGGTTCCGAGTTGCTAGTTCGTATATACCTCCGCTCCATGAAGGAATCGTTTAGCCCAGATACCATACATCAACTATTAAAGAGTACAATTGTACCACTCTTAGACATAACTCTCTATTTATAACTTCTTTATCATTCTCTTTGTATAGACATTGTCTATTTATTATCACCTTACATCCTTATTATTGGAGTTGGGTAACTCCACATTTATATTCCTTATAACTCTGCCAGATTCTTCTTTGAATCCTTTCACGCAAGTTTTAATCCCTTATTGTTCAAACTCTATTTGAGCTTATTCGTTCATTATCTTCACCTCTCTTCTCTAAGGTTATAGCCTACAGTACTCCTACCTAAGGTTTATAACCTACAACTCTGATACCAACTGTAACGACCCCAAAATCCATACAATTTAAAATCTCAACTTCGGTCGTTAACCATACATTAAATCTCTAATTTTACATCATTATTCGATATTAAAAAATACTAAAATAGCGGAATATTTAAAACGTTTATACATATCCTTCTTTCTTGCCCTGAATCGCAACCTTTACACTACATCTCTTTGATTCAATCTTATATCATGAATCGTTACAACAAAATGACTATACAAAGTCTTACATCATAACTAAATATCCATATACATTGGATAGCTCAACTTACAATTTAACAACATATTACGTTCAAAATATGAAATACATTTCTCATAAAACATAAGTAATCTTCGTGAATATAGATCTCTATAACTCACTTAGCACATATCTTTACTTTAAAATCTTAACCTGCAAAAGTGGTTATTTGCAAGAGTGAGCTCGACAGCCCAGCAAAGTCTAACAGTTTTCATGCATCACATAACACATAATAACATGCTCGATATACATCTCATTAAAGTAACATGGCATACATGCTTTTAATTTACATAGCAAATATAAAGATTGAGTTCCTTACTCAATCATCATTACTTAGCCAAAACAATGCAGTCATATATTGATTTTAACATTTCATGATTCAACATGCATAACATATCATGCAATTTAAAACAGTTCATCAAGTCCACGTAAAAAATAGGAACCGAAAGACTTGCCTTCATCGTTGTTTACCAATAACAGTTTAACAGCTTACAGCTATCTGCACTTCACGTGCCCTACGCAATTATATAATCATACACATCAAATATTAGTCACATAACAACACATAGTAATTGTAATATAAACTCTACTATATGTCTCATAATCTTTCCTATTAATAAATACACAGTGTTCAACTTAATTGTGTTAACTTTCAAATTATATCTCACTGTATTTTATATTCGCAGTTCATTCAAGTGCTTAAGTCTTGCTAGGACTACTTATTAGCTTTATATTAAATCCACTCCATATCTTATAATATTCATTTCAATTGAATTGAAACACTTTTTAAGTTCATTAACACTTGGCACGACGTTTCGACGTTCTTTCGTCACACGCCCGATTTGCCTCTCTTGTGTATGCTTACTATACTTCTATAACTCATCTAATACATTATTTATTAATGTTAAGCATCATTATATTTACTATTATTCATATTTTGTAACTTAAGACAACATCTTTTATGGTTAGGAGCACTACACATGCATACGTGCATGTCTGACGCCCTCTGATTGCCTCCGAAAACACAATAGTCCCAAAGATGACCATTTTGACCCATCCTAATGACGTCAAATTGAAAAACGTAAAGTACGAAAGTTGTAGGTCTACTCGTCCTCGTTCCGGATCATCTTGAATCACCTCAATCGGAGTTCGTATGAGGAAGCTATGACTATTTTACTACAGGAGGTCAAAAACTGTCCAAGTCAGACTACAAATCCAGCGCTGGGGCACGAGGACTAGGCTATACAGTGGCGCCGGGGCGCGAGATTGGCGCTGGGGCGTGAATTTTAGCGCTGGGGCTCGAACTTCTGGCGCTGGGGCGCGAATTTTGGCGCCGGGGCGCGATTTTTGGCGCTGGGGCTCAAATTTTGGCGCTGGGGCGCCGAAACTTGCAGAACCCAACCACGAAGAACATAACAAAGCTACTGTCTTTATTTTTAACAGCAATTAACCCTAATAAACATGTATAACTTATATAAATTACACATATACACACTACCCAACATGCATATACTAGTTTAAATTGCTAAACAATAATCACAGAAAACTAAATTCCTTGAAAACCTTATTTTAAAACAAAACTCCATGTTTGACATTTGTTAAACACAGTGAACACTGTAATCTCTAATAACCACCAATTTGATTACTTTTAAACTACAATTATTTGTAGTTCATATCCAATTAACATACCCGACTTTCAATTCTACAATTAGAATACAATCAATTACTAATTTTTTTATCCTACAAAACATGTTCATACTCATATGTTTTTACTGTAAAAACTCATTTCTTTCTCTCTTTTTTTTTTATCGTAATTCACATAATCACGTACATGTATATCCTCTTCATACAGTCACCTATATGTATATATAGGATATTTATACTATTACAACTTCATAATTTCATACTCAACTATAATATATGAATTACCGAACTTTATACTATAAAACACAGTGAATTTCAAAAACACAGAGACTAAGGAATTATACTATAAAAGATATATGTTAAGATTATAATACATACCTTTTGTTGTTAAGAAATTCGTGTTAAACTCTAATAATAACTTGAAGAACTCAGCTCTTGTTGCTTCTCTTTCTCAGACTCTCTCAAACTTTTCTGAACATTTTCTTTCTCTGATAAAACTTCTTCTCTTTTCTTACTTAGGCTTTAGCCAAATAGAATATACGTAATATAAAAACACAAACAACGTACGATTTTTAAAACGTCTAAACCGACGCTATACTTAATATACTAATAAATTATCAGTTACCAAAATAATATATATATTATATTTATATTTTGTTTAATTTAATTTATATTACTAATAAATTAAATTTAAAAATCCAAAAGCCATAGGGCTTTGTTTGGCAAAATTATTTAAATTTAAAGACTTAATATATTTAAGCCTTATTTAGCAAAATAAATTACAACTATTTTAATTTATTTTAATAACCACTTATAATATAGTTATTTGCCACACTTCTAATTAATTAAGTTTTCATACTTAATTTAATTAATTCTAATAACAATTCATTGCATAATATAATAATTTATTTAATCATTATAAATTCTCTAAATTAATTATTAAATTAAATTAGATTACTATTTCAAAATAATTACTTTCCTTAACTCATTAATTATTTATTAAACAAATAAATAATCAAATCACATCAAATCAATTAAACAAATCCTTATTCAATAATAAACACATCCATTAAATATTTATATAATTCAATAAATATTTAAATATTATAATAAAAATCTAGATTGTTACAATGTATGTGAATGTATGTTGTGTGATTCCTCCACCAGGAGGCTAAGCCGTCAGTGTTTGATTACTAGACTCAACAAAGAATAATCATGCGAGGCTCAGGAAATTCGCTCCAGTTGAAAGATCGGATTAAGTTCCCATCTAGTAAATTGCGATGATCTGGGGACCTGCATGCCAAAAAGCCGCTAGAGTAGCCTAAGATAGGTCTGCCTCTGATAAACCAAACATGAAGGGGAGTCTCTTCATGCCTTTTCCTTTCAATTCCATGTAAATTTTAATTCAATGTAAATTACGATTCCATGTAAATTTACAGAAAAAGAAAAGAAAAGAAAATATGAATATCATTTCCATTCCCTATCAATATTATTATTGTACAAATATTAAATCCTGTCATTCTATCCTGTCAGCAAAATAACTAATATTTGTTTTGTAGGAAAATATTAAAAACCATAAAAAACCAAGACATTGCATCAATGCATGTTGTATCAAGACTAAACTACCTACTCTTCGTGTAGGTAAGATACTTCTCATTATCAGATCAAAATATAAGAAGGCATAAAGCCTATCCACCGACATGGCTGAAAGTGCCCAACATGAATCCGGTTCCGTATCTCGAAAGGAGTTTGAGGGACTTAAGAATCAAATAGCAGAGTTGGCTATCCTCCTAAAAGAACAAAGTAAAAGCACTCAGGGACAGACAGTACCTAATCAAACAGAGTCATCCACACAAGGGGACAGTCAGGGTATTGACAGAAAGATGGAAACCTAGATACCTGAACCTCATTCCAATAAAAGAACCAACAAAACCCCTGAAATCACTAATCTCAAGGAAGACAGGGAAACTGGGAATATAAGAAAGAAAGTCCAACAAATGGAAGAAACCATTCGGTCAATCAAAGAGATTAGAACTTATGGAAGTGTTAACTATTTAGATCTATGTATCTTTTCCGGAGTCAGATACCCAGAAAAGTTGCAGGTCCCATATTTTGAAAAGTACAATGGAGCAGGCGATCCCTATACGCACCTGGTTAGGGTCTTATGTTGAAGATAAAAGCCTCAGAATGTAGCTTTTCCAAAAGAGTCTCACTAGAGAGGCTAAAACCTGGTATGCCCGACTTGACAATGCTAAAATCCACAACTGGGAAAAGTTAGCTCATGCCTTCCTAAATCAGTAAAGCTTCTAGTCATAAATGCCTCCAGACAGATATCAAATTACCAAAGTTAAAAAGCAGAATAATGAACAATGAATCTTTTCATGAATATGCCCAAAGGTGGAGTCATCTGGTAGCGCAAATCATTCCATCAATGACAGAAACTGAGATGGTAATGACATTTATTGATATTTAAGAGGCACCTTACTATGAGAGAATCCTAGCAAGCATAGGAAAGCTATTCTCGGAGATGATCAAACACGGCGAAATGGTAAAGTTGGGCCTGAAGGCAGGCAAGATTAAAGATCTTACGCCCTTGGAAGCAGTCGCTGAGCATATACAGTCTGGAAACTATGCAAGCACTCCCAAGAGGGTACCCGATAAAGGCAATGAAGATGTATCCCTCGTTTTATAGGAGCAAGCTAGGAGACCAACCTATAGTCCCCCCAATTTGGAAGAAGTAAGGCAATCTACGATTTCAACAAGATGTATTCAACTAATGCCAGGACAGAAAGAGAAAATTTGAAAGAACAGAAAATCGGGTGTTCACTCCACTAAGCGATTCCCTTGAAAATGTATTGGTGATGTTAATGGATCACAAGAAAATTACCGAACTGGCTTCACCTCTGGATTCAGGAAGCAAAAGATACAATCCAAGTCAAAGATGTGATTACCACTCAGGGTCTCCGGGACACGATACATAAGATTATTGGTCCTTAAAGCATAAAATCCAAAATCTGATCGAAAGTGGCAATATTTTGGTCCAACGACCTGACCATCAAAATGTCAACACCAACCTTCCATTGCAGCATCATACAGAGGGAGTGAACATGATCAGGTCAGGGAGCACTGAGAAGCATTCAAATCGTATATGTACATACAAAGGATGGAGGAATATCCTCAAAGGAACATAACAAATGTCCTAGAGTGGGAAAAGTCAGAGGAATATAGGACAGTAAATCAAAAATTGGAAATGATCCAACATCAAGTAACTCTGTTGGTTAATCTGATAGTGCGCCAACATCAGGTTACAAGGAAACTTTTCAATCAATTATCAGAAAGCCAAGAGACACTACTACAAAACAGTAAATAGATAACGCGTAAAAAATGTTGTGATTTCTATCAGAAAAATGTCGTGGTTAAGGGTGTCATCTATTTGACACCCTTATACTACGTTTTTAAAACGTTATAGTTAGACACATTATACAACGTTTTTTTCTTAAAAAACGTTTTAGATTTGTTTTCTATAAATTAGTAGATGCTTAAAAACGTTGTAGATAGTATGATTCCACAACGTTTTCTGGCTTAAAATGTTGTAATTTGATACATCAGACAACATTTAAACACATTTCTACAACATTTAGAAGGTGTCATCTATTTAAAGCCAAAATGTATCAGACATTCAAAATATACCAATTACAAATAATATTACATCCATACATCTCAAATTCAAAATATACCAATTACAAAGAATATTAATACCATACAATACGTTTACATCCCAATAATACCAAACTATCCATACATCTCAAATTCACATTTCAATATAATTACTATCCATACATCCAAAGAATGATTTGGTTCATAAAATTTTCAAAATAAGGAGGATAAATGGTAGCAAAAAAAATGGGGGGGGGGGGGGAACCATATGAGCTGACGCAAAAATCGATCCGACATATCATCCCCTTTCAGCAGTCCACTTTGCAGCAGTTGTAAGACAAATTGAGCATGAGCTGCATCATTTTCTCCAGGAACTTCACAAATGCGATACCACCCCCCAAACAGCATAGAGACCTAATACAGAAACAACCAAAAAGAGAAGACCATGTAATAGTAAGGAACATTTTCTTTCCTATAGAAATGAAATTATTATACAATTATTATAGAAATGCAACTCTCTACTATATAAAATGCATTTTCTTTCCTATAGACTACCCAAATGGACTGTCCATTTGAACTGCCTGGAGTCCATGTAATGAAGAGTTGTACAGAGATTAATCAAAAACATGTACAAGAACACCTAATCAGCTTAGACAAAAAGAACCTGTGCACGCAACATAAGAGCGTCAAGTAATGCCGAGAATACAGAGAAAAACACATCTTCAACATGGTTCCTATTTTCACAATTTAGATCAAGCTCAAGTATACTTCTTGCAAGACTACACCTGGAAAAAAGTAATGCCAAGCAATTTCAAAGTTACAAAGCTTTGAATTCGAAACAAACTAGTTTATCTAAATTACACATCACGACAGTATGAATACATCTGCCATTTAGCATAAAACTAGTCATACCCCAATAAAGAACTTCTAAATACTAATACTCTAAATAAAAAATCTGGAATAATAAAATAACATAATTAAATAAATAATCCATCATCCATGTCGATGACGGCTTAAAGATTGATCCCCATCACCCATGCAGCTAGAATTTTAACATGTTTCAATTAGTTCACTAATTTCTAATGCTGCTCAATTTTTAAAATTTCCACTTATAATTTGACAATGCAAAGTAATATAGAGGATACTAGAACTGCAAAGTTGAATCTGCGATGTCCTAGTTTTCACTTGGAAATGCTACACAGCTACCAATATTGAAGAATTTTAAATCAGAACAAACATAATCATATCCAAAAATGATGACAAAATTGCAATCAAGATCTGGTTAAAACATTAAACAAGAGAAATAACTCCTAAACTGTGACATAGTTATTGCAACAAGAGCAAACTCAAGGATGCTGCACATGTCAGATGTACTTAGAGTGAATGTATTCATTCCTATAGGCAAACTTGGATAAATTACATTTTTTCAGTTAGGTGACTGTAGCATTTCTAAATACTGATGTAGGGATTAAGGACAAAATACACCAATGTAGGGATTAAGGAAAGAGCCTTAGTACAGTCGTTGCACATCAGATTTTTAAATTTTAGTTAGCCAAGGAACCAGCTAAAAAAACTGAGAATGAACAAGGAATTCATTATGAAGAAGAAGAAAACCGGCAAGAGTCTAGAACAGGAAAACTGAGTCCAGTATTATGTGCCTCAGTGCCTCTCTATTGTTCATAATCCTTAAGAGAAAGAAATTCCATGAAACAGAATTCACTTCCAAATGATTTAAAAAATAATTAAATAGGTGAATCATGAGGGGGGAAACATTATAGTCGAGGAAAGAACAAAACTAAAAGGAGCATTCCAGTCGCCAAACTTTTGTGGGCATTTGCTGAAGCATATTGAATAACCACTTCTTATATCTAACAATATCTTTTCAAGTGAAGTATTAGCGATAAAAAAGTATTAAGATTTAAATCTAACCTCAAGAGTAAATCTGCCAGTGCAAGTGCTTCAGGACTTGCTTCTATAATTAGAGATTTCAGAAACATTGCTCCGCCTTTCCGCATTGTGCTAAACTTGCCACATTTGAACCTAGAATCTTCAAATACACACCATGTTCGAATATACAAACCACCAACGTTAATATGGAATAGACTTCTTTTGGCATGAGGTTAATGATAACAAAGAAAGTGATAACTGTATTTTAGGGTTCTAATTGTTATTATCCCCATTTTATATGTAAAAAGGAGAACATGTAATCTGAAAACATTAGCAAGACTCACCTCGAGATCGCCGATGGCTTGATCAATAGCATTTTACCAATCTGGAAACTTTTTAAATAGGAATTCAATTAACATACCAAACTTGTGGATGCTCTGCATCAGCAATAATAAACCATGCAGTAAGAAAAGATGTTCGCATTACTTAAAATATATCAGTATAAATTACAAGAGAAAAGTATACCTTCGCCATCCATTTCTTCAACAATACAATATTCACAAAGCCAGATCCAGCTATACTTCATGACTCTACCATTTCTGATGCAGGAAGATTGTTCTTAAGAGCCTAGAGATTAGATGATTATTATTCAGCAATTGTATTGCTCAAATCTCTGAAATCAAAATACTCTTAATAATTTAATAAGTTCAATAACCAGTAGTTTAGAGAGAGAAGATTGCATGAACTCAAACCTGTCCAACAGGTTGAGGATCTCTAAATTCAGTACCTTTCCCTTTTATTTTTGTATATAAGCTCATGGCATTGTTGCTGTGCAAAATAAGAACAGATACTAGATGAGTAATCAGGTATTAATTAAAAAAATATAAAACTGGTCTATTGTGCTAGACAACCAATCAATATCAATCTCATAACAAACTCTAGTAAATATATATAACCATGTGAAATTTACAAAAAACGTTTTTAAACAAATGGACATCACTTCCCCATAGCCAAGTATCACAACCTGCATCTCTTGCACCCCAAATATCATTTCAACGATCATCACCTACATGAACAGCATCCTCTAGTTTCACATCCAACAATTGACACTGCCACAACATCAAACCATTGACACTGCCACCGCTTCAAACCATTGAACTGTTTATGCAATTACAAGAAAGGAAATACCTTCAACAAGAAGTGCCTACCCATATTCGCAAGTATAAGCAGAAACAAGAGCCCCGCTACCTAGAAGAATTTTAACGCATTCTGGAGAACTTTGTCGGGCTGCTAAGTGTAGTGGCGTAGCACCACTTCCATCCCTAATAACTACTAAACCTTGGTTACACATACTCAGACCATTAGTCTCACTGCAGAAAATGAAAATCCTATAGCTAACCACTTAAAAGAGGTTTGTAAAAATAAATTCCTACTGTAAACAGCAATACTCAGCTATAAAACACAATAAAAACTCAGAACTTGAAAATTTATTCATCAAAAATCAATTAAAACATACCTAGTATAAATACATATATAGACACGTACTTAGTTTAGTAAAAAAGAGGGTATACCTCAGGCTTGGAGTAAATGCCAGGGTCACTAGTGACAGGATTTTTGGTCTCCACAACTTCAACAATCACATTAGTAGTCCCAGGCAACTCCGGCTGCCCGAAATCGAGGGTAATGTTAACCGAATCAAAAATCTCGAGCTGTTGGAGCAGAGCATTAGCAATACTGGAAGCCTGAATCAACTCTTGGACTATGGTTGCAGTTTTTAGGGCTTCAATTTTAGCTTCGATGAGTTGGTTCTTCGTCTTGGTGTTTCCTTTAATTAAAACATCGTGGACTCACAGCGAAACTCTCTCCGACGTGAGTCGACGGATTAGGTTCTCCATTTTCTCTTTTTCGTCACGTATTCTCGACTCTTCGGTGACTGGTTCTTCTTCTTCATCGAATCTTGGGACTGGTTTGTCTCCTTCGGGGGACGATTGGACCAGTTAGGGTTCGACTCGTTAAGCAATGACGTCGTCTGGCGGGTAGCGAAACCGCATATGGTAGCCGCCATAGGGGATAGATGGCGGAAGTAGGCGGCGGCAGAAATGAGAGGGCGGAGGCGGAGGGATGAGAAAGAAGGAAGAGATGCGAGGGCTGATTTGATGGAGAAGGATGCGCAAGAGAGAGAAAACAAGAATGAAATATTAAAAAAGAAAAGCAAACTCTTTAAATTGATAAAGATTTAAGCTACGCGCGATTAATTTTAAGCTCCGTGTTTTTGACATAGATAACGTTTTTTTTTATAAAAAAATTATCTATTTAAAATTAAAAATTATCCTTATATATAAATAACGTTTTTTCATATGTATATATACTATTTTGTTAAAAAAATATTGTCAAAAAAAATACTACAATATTTTTTATAAAAATGTTGTTGTTTAAGTGTTGCCTATTTACTGTTTTGTACTGGTGAGAAAAGAGAAGTTAACCAGAATTCAAGCCTATATCCTTCCAGGATGAGCCAGCTAAATGAAAAAGATCAAAGCAAGCTGAAATGACAAGAAAAGTGGAATGATAAAATTACTAAAAAATCTCAGTAGTGGAAAAATTGCTTGGGAGAATGTGAATTCTCAAAGAAGAAAGATCAAACAACCTCCAAAAGAGACCAAAAATTCACCCCTCTAAATAAATCAAATAAAGAGATGCTACACTTTCTAATAAGTGAAGGAAAGATTACTGAGTTGCTGCTTCCTGTAAATCCCGAGATGAAAAGTTATGATTCCACCAAGATATGGCTCTACCATTCTGACTCCCCTGGAGATGCAACTGAGCAATGTTGGTCTCTAAAGCATAAAATTCAGGACCTCATTGAAAATGGAGAGCTGAAGATAGAAGTCCCCATGACCAAAAAAGGTGAAAAGAAAATAAAAAGCTTAAGATGTCCACTCGAGACAGACAGTTCAAAGGAGATGACGACTATGAGCACCAATCATGGCAGAACACAAGGTGGACTGATCCTAATGCTGGGAGTGACAGAGGAGACAAGAGAGTCCCATAAGGAGATTCCTTCGTCACCATCAAACATCTTGTTGCCAAAAGTTAGCAACCACATTCCTGATTTTATCCTTCTGGGTGATGAGGAGGAAATACTGATCCTTCCCAGTGCAGAAAAAGCCAAAAAGAAAAGTTCTTTACGAGGAATACAACAACGGTTCGAGAGAGATTTCATAGTCAAATCCTCTCAGGCCCATGAAAAAGGTGAAGGAACAAATGATGAAAAAGGTGGTGAGGTTGTCGGTGAAGCCAACCCATCGAGGAATCAAGAGTTCATCCCTTTCTACGACAGGTCCAGTCTGCGCATCGTCGAGGGATATGGAAAATCAGGAGGTGATCAAGTTATTGCAGTTATCAAAGATATTCAAGACCAGGAGGTGACCTCTATCGCGAGCCTTGAAGGCAATAGAACAACTGCCAATTGGACTATCATGCCTCATTTAGCTAGGAAGATATAGATCCAAAGGGTAAAGTTGTGAGTTCCAAAAGATGTTGGGACGATATCACTTTCTTCGCATTATGCCTTTTATTTTCCATGCATGTAAATATTGAAAAAAAATCAAAAAATCAAAAAATAAATCAAAAAATAAAATAAAATCCAAACTCAAAACCATTCAAGCCAAGCCTGAACTACGAAAGACCTGATCTCCCTTTATCAATGGGAGTACATAGGCAACCATCTATGGTGTGGTCAAACCAAACAAAAAAACCAAAAAACCCAAACAAACAATTCTCAAACCGTTCAGCTCATCAAGCCTGAACTAAGTAAGACCTGATCTCTCATCCAGGGGAGTACATAGGCAACCCTCTATAGTGCGGTCAAACCCTCAAAAGGAAAAACCAAACACTCTACCTCTCAACCAAAAATCTAACCCAGATATAAACCCATAGACCAGCCTCAAGACACCAAATCAAACTTGAAAGTCTACACCCAAGAAATACGCTCAAAGCCAGCGACCCATGTTGAAAAGACCCAACGACACCTCCATGTCATTCCATAAAATTTGGCACAAGTCCCGAAAAGGAAAAAAACAACGATACATCAAGACGACCATTCACCGAGATGAAATGGTAATCATCATAAGATGCGACTTGTCAGCAACTCAACACTCCTGAAGTGCGAGAAGACTTGATCTCTTTTGACCTCCAGCAGTACGTGGGCAACCGTCGTGGAAAAGTCTATCTCTTACCTAACGACCTGCTCCCCCAGATCAAGACAACAAATCAAACCTTGCATATCAAATCAAACTCGGGTGAAGTTATCACCAACTAAGCTAAGATTTTTGGACAAATTTAGTGGAGTCTGAAGGCCTCTCGACATCAATCATCAAAGTTAAAACAACAACACAACGATATATCAACCATGATCATCAGCAAGGACCTTCAAAGAGCCGACACCCTTAATCACAAGTCTTCATTAAATCAGAAGAAAATCATCAAGGCCAATTGCCCCAATAAGTTAAAAATAATGATTGAGGGCATCCAAGCATCAAAGCCTAAATTCACTACCTGTTCACCATATGGTGCAGAGGTAAAAGCCTCTTGCGATCTCGGCATCTTATTAGCCCATTTGTCAAAGTACCTATCCTAGACGACAAGCAAGGTTGGGGCAATTTTAGAATCGGTGATAACCAGATATTGGGGCCATTACATCAAAAAAACTGGGGTAATGTTGGAAACAGGGACAACTCAACAATGGGGCATTCATCGATTATCCTAAAAAGGAAAATACACCAGTTGGCATCATCAACATGGTCTATCATCATCAGAGTTTCCCTCATATCATCTCATTGGTGATCTGGTATGATCATGTGGTCTTTTCTAATCACATTTTTCGTAGAATAAATAATCCACATGTGAGGTATGACTCTTTCATCTCTTTATGTGCTTTCAGTCTCCATTTACATGCATTAGCGATAATATATATGTTAAATATTCTTAGAAAAAGGTTTTAAAAGAGAAAACTTTTGCTTAACTTGTTATGAATGGGATTAATTCTGATAAGCTTTCGTGGAACAAGAATCACGGAAACAATTAGAGAATTAAGACTATTCAACCTTTTTGATTGGGCACGACATCTTAGTTCAAAGCACTTTTTAGAATAGACTTGACCTTATATGCATGTCTGCACTTTGTGATTGCCCTGACTCTTAGTTGTGGGGTATGAAGCTATGACAAAAATAATGGCAATTAATGAAAAGATAAAAGATAAGTCGCCAGCCTAATGTCTCGAATCGTGGCCTAGGTTGCTTGTGTTATTAAGCCTGAGGGGTGCCTTATAGCCATCTGGTTTGGGAGTCATCGGCCCAACGCTCGTTACATGGGTAACTTAGCACCTAAGAAAACAAGCATTGAAAAAAAGAAATGGCAAAACCTGAGCAGATCCAAATTGTGGTCTAGGTTACTCGAGAAATTAAGCCCGATGGGTGTCTTCACACCTGGTGCTATAATAGTTTTCTGGTTTGGGAGTCACCGACCCAACACTCGCTACATGGGTAATTCAGAGCCTAAGAAAACGGACCTTGCACAAGCTCAGGCGAGGAACAAATAGAGTAAACTGCTTGACTTGTATCGAAGTGTGACCTTTGTTACTCGACCCAGTAAACCCGAAGGGGTGTCTTAACACCTAGTGCCCTAAAGTCGTTAGGTTTGGGAGTCATTGGTCCAAAACTCATTAAATGGATAACTCTAAATAGCCTAAGAAAATAAAACAAGTTAAGCAAAAGACAAAATAAATAAAATTTGGAATCATCTAAAAGTCATGGAAATGAAACTCCTGCTAAGAGTTATGTCAGTCATAGTGCGTGTGCCATATGAAATCAATTATGCGAAGAATAACGTCTAGAGCGAAGATGAAGTATCTCTGATATAGGGAGATAAGTCTTTTGAATCTAATCCTACCCATGAACAATGACTATGGATGCTTCAAAATTTCCTTGCGATTTCATAACTCATACAATTTCATAAACTTTTACTTCAAACTAATTCTCAAGAGAGTACTAATCCTGACGGCCGAGCCATCAAGCTTTTGGTGCATTTTGTTATTTTGATATGCAGGATATTACTCACTTACGATTTGGTCAACAAAGAGAGTTTCTTATATGAATCCTCGAAAACAACATGGGAAAGGACTAGGGCATTTCCCGATTCTAGGAAAGGGAATAAGTCTAAGGTGGGATCAAGCCTCTCATCAAAAGAAAGGGGAGAACTCCTGAAAGAAATCATGGCGTCATATGTAACGACCCCAAAATAGGTCCATTCCATCCAACCCATTCTGAGTCGTCAAATACATGGTACAGAAAACAACTACAACTTTATTACAACAATTGTCGTGCAAAATACAACAACACATATGCTGTGAGTTTGGATACAAATATATACCAAATGTGACATTGGACACCATCATGTATCAGCACTTCACAAAGGTACCTTACATAAAGGTATAGTCAAAAACTGTTCTAGAAATTAGAATCTTTGGGAAGTGCTCAAGGAAACCTTCGTACATGGGAGGCCACGCGTCTAGGTTATGATAGATATCATATGGCCACAGAATTATCCTTGGTTGACCCAATAGACCCCAAAGAAAAACGAGAAGATTACTATCATATTCTTCCCAATGGTGAGTCTTCTCTTGACTTATCATTATCTCCACTGTCTCTAATTGAGAATTATACTTCAAACAAACACCAAGATTATATAGGTAGTGCCCATAGATATACTCAGCAAGTGGATGAGCACAACCCTGTCCTATGATGACACGAGGTTGTATGTCATTAGACATCTTGTATGATAGTGACAAAACACCCTTCAATGTTGGGTTCGCCTCACCCTATTTTCTTCACCAAATATAACTACTAAATGATGACCACCGTTCTATTCCCTTGTTACCCCCGCTCGACCCAGCTACACTCTTATTACCTGAAAGGAATTGTGAAGCAAAAGGGTGAGCACAACTAGCTCAGTAAAGAATATCATGACTAAAGATAATTAAATTATCAATAGCCTTCATCAATAATAAATCAGAGATTTAGAACATATGGTAAATGATAAAAATTTCAACCATAGTTGCAGCGGAACGAGCAATCCATTAGAAGAGTCAAATAGACTATAAAGTCTATTATCTTCTCCATGTTAAAAATCCACCAACAATATTTTATCCATGTAACATCACTCAACAGTTCCTTTTCACAATCATATGAATAACTCATAATCATAATTGTGACTATAAATTTTTCTTCGCACCCAGGACGAAGAATATTTTCATCACCTGTCTTTACCTGAAACATCAAAGATCATGGTTATACCCAATCACAATTCCTGTTCATAATCATACTAATAACTTCATCTTTGCACTACGGGCCAAAGATATTCATCAACAAGTCATCTTTGCACTACAGGCCAAAGATATTCATCAACAGTTCATCTTTGCATTACTGGCCAAAGATATTCATCTACAATTCATCTTTGCACTACAGGCCAAAGATATTCCTCAACAATTAATATTTGCACTACAGGCCAAATATATTCATATCTCAAAGAAATATATAATCATTTCAGAATTTATATACACCATAATTATAACCATGTTAATCAATTCATCTTTACACTTAAGCTAAAGATATTCAATTGTAAATTCAATGGTCATGATCATACCAGTCACAATTCAACTTTGCACTACAGGCCAAAGAGAACCCTAGTCATGATCATACCAATAATCTACCCATCTTTACACTCCAGTGAAAGAGAAATTCAACATCAGGGTTATAAAAATGTTATATATGATAATAAAATCAATATAATCAACATATAGATTTAATCTCAAGAGTAATATTCATAAATCAACTATAATTTGGTTAGTAAAAGAAACCAATTTTGTCGTGAATAGTAACTCGTGAATAGTAACTCATGAATAGTAACTCGTGAATAGTAACTCATGAATAGTAACACCGACTCAAAAAGGTAGAAATTCCACAATAAAATCCATACCAATATTTCGGTATAATGATATTGAAAGAATAACATTACTTAAATTTATAAACAATTTATTTTAATTGTTTACACTTTACTAATTAATGTATTTAATCATCATAAAATGCCAACTCTTACAATTTCATCAT
Organism: Panax notoginseng; assembly: GCA_016801055.1. Lineage (NCBI taxonomy): Eukaryota > Viridiplantae > Streptophyta > Magnoliopsida > Apiales > Araliaceae > Panax > Panax notoginseng. The sequence continues at coordinate 93,172,134 of CM029018.1, forward strand.
CAATAACCAAAACCCTCATCAAAAATCTGTATATACCTCATATAGGATTCTCAAGCCATAAAATCCTATTTTCCAATTTTCTTTCTTCACAAAACATATTTAATTCATTTACTCATAACTAGATCATTTTCATGAAAAATACCAAATCAGTTCCAAAAATATTTCTTTTCTGGGATTTAGCATAATATAGTCCCATAGTGAACATATATTTTTCTCAGAATTTTTAAAAGTCATTTACTATTTTTCATATGGCCAAAATAGCCGAATATTTAGACATTTATCAAAAATTGTACTTTTGTCTAAAAATTCTGAAATTTACAGAGTATACTTCTATCATATACATGTACTCCCAATAAAAATTTCATCAATTTTGGAGTTAACCACAAGGAATTATAAGCTGTTACTTTTAAAATAGTCTTTTCTCATAAAATTCATAACTCTCAATCTATACATCCAAAAATCACCATTTTTGGACACAATCAAGAAAACTCATCAAAATATCATTTCAAATTTTTCCAGAATTTTTGAAGATCAGAAAAATTACGAAACTGAAAATCATAACAACCCTTAAAATCCCTTAATATCCCTTACTATCCCTTACAATCCCTTACTATCCCTTACCTCAAAAGAGCAGTACTTCTGACTGGATATCGGATATGATGCTGAAGGAAACTTGCACTAATGAATAGCAACTCACCAAGTATCTAAAAACTCACAAAATATGCTTCATAATATAGAGAGAGAAAGAGAGAAAGCTTATGTTTCTGGTGTGATTTTTTCAATTCTAACTTAGCCCTCTATTTATAGGAAAATTTTGGTAGGTTTGACCTGCAACCTGATGGCTTTACCTGCTACTATTCCCACCCACCACATTTGAAATATAATTCAGCACATTTCTTCACCAACCACAAGTGGGGCCCACCAATTCTAGAATTTTCCACCAAAATGATAAACTCCAAAAATTCAACAATTTTTGAACCAGTCATCTCGTAAAATTCATAATAAATCATACATTCATTTTTAACGGTTCAAAATTTGTGGGCATATACTCAACTTATATATGTATAACATATCCAAAAATTACCACGATCCAACGGTCGGATTAAAAATTATAACCCCCGCAAAATATCTCAAAAACCCTAATTTTTAATACCTCCATTCCAACAAAAATACTGATAAAAATCTCAACATTAACTCCTTCATTTTTAACCACAAAAATATGTCCCTCGTTTATATCCACATAAAATAAATATTTCCTTATCATACGAATCAATAATTAATTATTCACAAATAATATTACAGAATCACATTTATGACAACCAGGCCGTTCCCAGGAAAGAGGGGGCTTTCCAATAAGGATTTTTCCTTACTGGCGCGCAATTAGATGACCAAACCTCTCCTTAGACAGAACTTTCTAGTCATTGCCAATAATGTTATCTAATAATATTATTCAAATAATATGAATTATTGATCTGATAATGGGAAATACTGTGCAGCAACAATTATTGAACAACAACAATATAAAATTTCAACGTAGCAATTATTGAATCAATAAAATAAAATATTGAACAATAATTACTGTAACAATTATTGAGTAGTGCCTTCTTACGTAAGAATCAATAATTTTAAAAATACTGTGCAATACCGTGTGCTACTGTGCAATAACGCGTATTACTGTATTTTAATCACCGGGTATTCCAACAGTGTTAACAGTAACAACTACGTCGTTATTTGTAAAAACTCAAATTTGTCGTTTTCTTCACCCGACAGTTATTCGTTATGGGGCCCACAAATAGCTGCGCCGTCGTACGAATATTCCCCGACAGAAAAAATATTCCACGACCAAACGAATATTCCCCGACAACAATGATTATTTTATAACCACTTGTGTATTTTGAAAAAAATCATATATCACCCTTAACTTTAACATTTATCAATTTAACCATTTACTGAATAGTAATTATAAGAAAAATTGAATACTTTTATTTCATAAAATTCGGGGTCTTACATCATAAGCTTGCCCTTATAAAAGAAGGGGATTTTTTTTTTAAGAAAATCCTTAACTCAAAAGCAGAAGCCCAATGATAAAAAGTCTAGCGAATAAAATCTACACCATTAAACATGTCAACCTGCGCCAAGTCCTCACAAGTCGAGGTCTCTACACCAAAGTTCAAAGCTGGGCAGTGAAAGAATGGGTCATACCCTCCAGGGACGTCATCGACACCCAAATCATCAGTCCAGCCGGGTCGTGAATAAAAAGCACATGGAAATGGGGCACAAGCACCCAACAATTAAAAGAAACTCTAAATCGCATCAAAAAGCGTGAAGTATGTTTCTACATCTAGTCAAGTTAATTAAGCATGTGCGTGAACCCAAGACCATAGACTCCTAAGATCATCACATCATGCATGGTCTGCACATGTGCAACCGTGCTATATCAGTGTACATCTCCATTAAAAAGTTAAGCATGCATCCCTAGTAGAGTCAAATATGTATACACTTTAAATACTTAGACTTGAGAAAAAAAATTTGCTATTGAAAACTACCGTTCGAGTAGGCATCGAGACAATCCAGTGATGAAAGCCTTTGTAAACTACCGTTCAAGTAGGCATCGAGACAGTCCGACGATGAAAGCCTTTGTAAACTACAGTTCGAGTAGGCATCGTGACATTTCAGTGATGTAAGTCTTTGTAAACTACCATTTGAGTAGGCATCGAGACAGTCTAGTAATCAACCATTATCAACTATTAGCAGGACAGGCACCGTTATAAACTACTAATAAGATAGGCATTGTTGTCAACTACTAGCATGATAGTCGTCGTTGTTAACTACCAGTAGGGTAGTCACCATTGTAAACTGCCAGTAGGGTAGGCACCATTGTATACATCAAGAAGGTCCGGTGATTTTAGAACGTCATCACCAGTAAAGATGTAGAAAACATCTCAATTTATCTTCATCAATCAAACATCGGCAACACCGATAAAAAACCAAACCGTTGGAGTCAACACCAACATAGGCATCAACAATAACCAATAATGGTAAAGCGATTTGTGATGTGCTAAGTGCGATGTGCCATTTGCGAAATGCGATGTGCGATTTGCGAAGTGAGATTTGCAAAAACATTTTAACATTCATCATAACATTCATTGCATTGCGATTTGTATCATTAAATATACCTTGTCATATTTCAAGTGTCTAGTAATCTTTATCATGTTCATTCCATTGCATTACATAAACATGATAAAGAGGGGCATCTGTATACACTCAAAATTTTATTTTCCTGTTACTAACTATGCAGAAGGGCAAAAACATCTTTTTCATACTCCAAAGATAAACTTGGAGGACTACAACATCAAATCTAACCATGGAGACACCCCCGTGGAACATCAAATCAAACTTGGAGATTAACCCTAAGAAAAAAAAAGTTGGCACCAATCAAACCCTGGATATAACCCTGAAGGACAGCCAAAAGCCCCGTCAACCTTGGAGACAACCCCCAGAAGGGCGAAATGGTTATTTTGACAAGTTAACTTCAACAAAGCTAATACAACTGAAAATAGGGTCACAAAGAGCCATTGCAGCACTTCTGAGCACAAACTACGCAAAACAGCTTAACGGACTGCCTGCGAAGATTCGAAGATGCCATTTCAGTCATGGACCCATCTTCCTGGATTCGAAAAAGAGAAAGCCCTATGTCATTGAGTAGTTCTCAGAAAGAGCTTTTCGGAATGGTATGACAGGCCTCTATCGGACTCCCGAATTAAAAGTTATGAAAGTTCGAGCAGACAATGCGTTGGCTGGAGTGCACGTACTTTAAGACGAAGGGACCCACGGGAGTCGGGCCCACCCGGGCAGCTGCAGGTAGACCCACGACTATTTTGGTCTATAAATAAAAGCCCCCATCAGCAATAAAAAGAGATAAGAAAGGAAAAAAAGATAGAAAAATCTGTCCATTTCAGCTCTTAGCCCCTATTATAGTGTTTCAAACTTTAATATTCTTCTTTCTAAACACTTGTATACATATATACTACGACATATCAAATTTTAACCGGTGGAAACTGAGTTTTCAAGCTCTAAAAGCAGTCTGAAGCCTTCTTTGCAACACACTATAAGATTTTTTTCAAATTTGAAGTTTTCTCTTGCTTTAATATATATATATATATATATATATATATATATATATATATATATATATATATATAACTGTTTACTGTGTTTAAATATCTGTTTTAACTGTTCATTCAATGTAAATCCATAATGCTTAAATCCGTGGACTAGATTTATCTAAATCTAGCCATATCAAACTTTTAACCGGTTCAAAAGTTATAAAACTGGAACTGTTGAGCGAGAATGACTAAGATTTATTTAAAGCTAGTTTTCTTTTTCGTTTTTTTTTGTAAATATTAAGCAACCACGTGACCCTAGATCTGTATCTAGTGGGAACAAGAAGCTTGGCTACGCGCATGCAAATATTTAACTGATGAATCCTTTGTTTTGTTTCGTTTAGATTAAATATCTATTTTATTGCAATATCATCATTATGCAAGCTATTCATATAATATTATATGAGCCTAGTAGCCACGGGATCTAAGATTCGGCTGACGGATATAGATCTGGTTCCCATGATGGACCCTTTTCAATTGTGCAATTAGCTTGTAAATCATATATTTGGTGTTTGGACATCCTTCGATGGCTTTCATTCCCATAAGGAGCCCGACACTTATATGTATATTATTTTGTCGAAGATGCTTTGCATCTCGAGAATAAAGTCCAAACAAGCTGAATACGGAATAAAATGAAAGTATCAAAAGCCTCAATTACTATGTGAGCATAAGGGGTTTAAAAACCTATTTTCAAAACATCATTTCTCTATATTTTGTTTAAAATTGAACTTTTATACAAATCAAACCCTTTGTATATAGGTGCAAACGAGGCATAACACTACTTCTAAATAATGCACTTAGGCCCAGTTAACTACGCGCACACACACACTTCAAGTAAATTAGGGAATTGAAAGGACGCATAACCGTGTTTTTATGGAAGTCGGGGAGTGCCTAACACCTTCCCCCCGCTTAATCAAGCCCTCGATCTCTATGAATCTCAGTTTCTAAGGCCTGTTAAACAGAGTCCAATAGTTAGGCCTTTTGTAAAACCTTTTCAAATTCGGTTGAGTTGGTACAACCATTTCACTATTACCAACTGACGACTCTGAATTTTTAAATCGTTGACATTTTGTGTTGGACTCTTTTCAAACTAGCCTTTTCAAACGAAATTCAACACATAGAAAACATAAAGTGTAAGAAAGACTAAAAGAGGAATTCCAAAAAAGGAAATTTTTCCCGACGTCGACAGCAGTATTATTAATTCTTCATAATCAATTAAATAATATTGAAACTTCGAAAGAGTTTTACTCTTTCATCCTTGATATGTTATTAAGCATGAAATTTAAGAAAATTCTTGTTATTGAAAATGATTTATTATTCAGCTACTTCGAAATCTATTGAATATTATTGAAGTTATATAAGAGTTAGACTCCTCTATTCATGGTATAAATCCTTTATTGTATACTTTAACTTGCTGAGCAAACTCGTTGCCCACCCTTGCTTAAATAAAACATTTCAGCTAAAGCCGAGGTAGCAGAGGGATCTAAGAAAGATAAAGGAAAAATGAAGGCGACTGAGTAGTATTAAGTGTGTAATGATTATTGTATCATATTTAGACTTAAGTATTTTGTAATAATAGACATGTAATGTTAAGGTTAGTTAATCTAGGATGATGATGATATAATTATGTTTTAAGTTATGTTTTATTAAGGACATGTAATGAATGATATATTTTGTCAATGAATGGGTAATTAGATGTGATATGTATAATGGATCGTGAGCACTAAACCCGAGTTTGGGGAACCCGAATTTGGGGGCGTCACATGTTGGTATCAAAGTTGTAGGTTATAAACCTTAGGTGGGGGAAAAGCCTTAGGAATATAACTATAAGAAGGATAGAGAAAACTCATTTAGACTTCGAAGTGGCGGATTGAGAAAATTCATGAACAGTAAGATATGTGGACACTTAGTGTTTTTGGATTGTGTTTACTGGTGATGTACTATTTAAGATATTTAAAATTGATTATAGGATGTCAAGAGATGATGAGATGGTTACGGAGGTGTTAGCAGTTGCACCAATGCCATTAGCCGAGGTGCCAGCTCAGAGTGAGTCAATTGAGTAATTTTTAAGAGACGAACCTATGGTAAATCAGGTAAGCGATTATGATGAATACCTTGAGATGAAACTTAATGAAGAGGAAGAAGAAGTAGATTCTAAAGAAACTAAGGTGGAGCCTGAAATAGAGATAAAAGATAGAGAAAAAGGTAGAGTAGTAATCAAAGAAGGTCAAGCATCCACGGAAGTTCAAGAACTAAAGAATAAGGTGTTTCTCTTGGAGGAATTGTGGAAGGTGGAAAGGGCATTGCGCAAGATGACAGAAGAACGAAATGATTTATAGGCACAAGTCGATAGAATGAGGGTTGAGTGCAGTGTATCATCTGAAGCTGTAAGTAAGAAAAAAAGGGTAATAATAATAAAAGGAAAAGGAACAACGACAGTGACAACAACTCAAGGAATTCACTTTCAAAGAAGAAACAAGCATATGGCAAGTATAGAAAGAACCATTTGGGGGGAATGTATGAAAGGTAAAAACGTGTGGTACAATTATGGTCAGTAAGGATAAATTTCGCCAAATTGTCTTAAGCCAAAGAAAGGAGGATGTTTTCATGTTTTGGAATGGGTCATAGGTTTAAAAGTTGTTCTAAGAAAAGGACAGCTGAAGGAAGTGGACTGAAGAAAGATTAAATATGCGAGATAGGACCTTTGAAGTAAGATAATATGTTAGGAATATAGTCTTGTAGACTACGAGTAGGTATATGTAAATATATATCTATATGAATGTAATCCTTGCTTTTGTATGAATATCAAGATAACCTTTGTAAGTCTTAACTTTTTGTATAAAGTTGTAGTAATGAATTTCGACCTCTGTCGCAAAGGGATATTAATTGATTATAGCAGTATGCGCTATTTGATGAAAAGTACTATGTACAATATGAATGAATATGAATATAAATACAATGATATGATTATATGTTTGATTAAGTAAATAAATTTTGAGGATTAAGATAGTACGTTGTCTATCTAATAATTCGTTAATTCTGCAAGCTGAATTCGTTAATTCAACAAGCTGAATTTGATAATTCAGCAAACTGAATTCGATAATTCAGCAAACTGAATTCATTAATTCAGCAAGCTGAATTGATCTATGTTTAAACTTTTATGTTAAAATTTTATTATACCACTAGTAAGACGTGGTATAAAGGTGTAAATGATAAAGTAATAATTTAAGGTTTTGTATAACTAGATAATGCCGCCAAGATGACAAAATCGAAACTAAAGGGAGGAACGATCAGTGAATAATGGAGGTCAAGCAGACCCAATGCAAAACTTTGTGGACATGTTATCTCAACCTATGTAGACTAGAGCACCAGTAGTAAGAAATTAACCTGATAATAGATTGAAAATTTTAAAGACTTTAAAGCAGTATGACTGATAAGTAAGTTGTATACCTACTTATTGGATGCTAACTTACTATAATCGTTGTTTAATCTCAGTTGTTTTAGTTACTTTTCATGCACTTCTTCTCTTTTTGTAGGTTTCACGTTTATAAACTCGATCGTTGGCATCATTCGTAAAATGAAGGATAAACTGGAATGACAAACACGAGACATGGTGTATGGGAGCATAAATGACTAAGGCATGAGAAATTGGGAGCTAGAGCATGCATTGAAGTGTATTGGATTGAGCTGCATCAGAAGCACAACAGGGTACAGTAGAGCGCAGCTACGCCTGGATAGCAAAGGAATCCAGCGCAGCTGTACCCAAGCCTGTTATCGAATGCCCTGGGTGCAGCTGCGCCTAGACAAAGCTTAGATCCAGCTCAACTGCGCCAGTCTCTGAAGGCTGAAGTCTGACTTTTCATTAAATGAGCCAATAGAATACTTTCTTGAAAGAGGGGTCAGTTAAGGCTTATATATAGAAGATATCAGTATGTAAACATATATTCCATCCTTTGGGATCATCATCTTGTATATATCATCATTAGATATTCTACTATTCCATTACATTAGATTAGATGAGATTAGATACACCCTAGATTAGATTAGATATGAAGATTGAAGCAAGTGAAGTGCATTGAAGATTCAAACTTGGAGCAAGAGAGATCAGATTTGTAATTTTTATTTCTACTTTCTCTTCACTTCTATTTGTATTCTTCTAATGTATTTTCAATTGTGGATTATGGATTTAGATTCATACATGAACTAAACTATTGTCGACGTCAGGAAAAATTTCATTTCTTTGAAATTCCTCTTTGAGTCTTTCTACCCTTTATGTTTTCTATGTGTTGCATTTTATTTGAAAGGGAGAGTTTGAAAAAGAGTCTGACAAAAAATGTCGACGATTGGAAAATTCAGAGTCGCCAGTTAGTAATAATGAAATGGTTGTACCAACTTAACCGAATTTAAAAAGGTTTACACAAAGGCCCAATTATTGGACTCTGTTTAACAGGCCTTGAAAACTGAGATTCATTGAGTTTGTGGCCTAACTTAAGCAGGGGGAAGGTGTTAGGCACCCCCCGACTTCCGTGAAAATATGGTTACCGCGTCTTTTCAATTCCCTAATTACTTGAAGTGTGTATGTGCGCGTAGTTAATTGAGCCTAAGTGCATTATTTGGAAGTAGTGCTATACGTCGTTTGCACCTATATACAAAGGGTTTGATTTGTATAAAAGTTCAATTTTAAGAAAAATATAGAGAAATGAAGTTTTGAAAACAGGTTTTTAAACCCTTATGCTCACATAGTAATTGAGGCTTTTGATACTTCCATTTTATTCCGTATTCAACTTGTTTGGATTTTATTCTCGAGATGTGAAACATCTTCGACAAAATAATATACATATAAGTGTCGGGCTCCTTATGGGTATGAAATCCATCGAAGGATGTCCAAACACCAAATATATGATTTACAAGCTAACTGTACAATTGAAAAGGGTCCATCATGGGAACCAGATCTAGATCCGTCAGTCGGATCTTAGATCCCGTGGCTCCTAGGCTCACATAATATCATATGAATAGCCTGTATAACGGGGATACTGAAATAAACTAGATATTTAATCTAAACGACGCAAAATAAAAGATGCATCAGTAAAATCCCTGCCTGCGTGTAACCAAGCTTCCCTTTCCCTCTAGATACAGATCTAGGGTCACCTGGTTGCTTAATAATTACAAAACTAGAAAGAAAGCTAGATTTAAATAAATCTTAGTCATTCTAGCTCAATGGTTCTAGTTTTACAACTTTTGAACTGGTTAAAAGTTAGATATGGCTATATTTAGACAAATCTAGTCCACATATTTAAATATTATGGATTTACATTGAATGAACAGTTAAAACTGATATTTCAACACAGTAAACAGATTATATATATATATATATATATATATATATATATATATATATATATATATATATATATATATATTAAAGTAGTAAAAAGGCCACGAATTTAGAATTCAGGCCACACTGGTGTGTGTGTGTGTGTGTGTATATATATATATATATATATATATATATATATATATATATACGACTTGTTGATAAACTCAAATTATACTGCGTTATTTATATATATATATATATATATATAATATATATACTGCGTTATTATATATATATATATATATATTTCCACTTATTAGTTGTGCCTGGATCCTCGATCCGTAGCTTTTTCTCAAGTCTGGATCGACAATCTGTGGCTTTTACTTACTTTCATTTATATATATATATATATATATATAGTGAGGTTCAGCAACGGACTCAAACAACGGACCAACTAACGGACCGAATAAAAAAAGAGAAACAAGCGGGTCAGATAAGAAAAAAGGGGAAGACCCGGGTCACGATCTCTCTCCTCATTCCCGTGCTCAACCATTTGCTCAAAATCCAATCTAATTTTCTCTCCTGCGAATTCTCAGAAACCCTTTCACCGATTCACAAATTATGCCGATTCTCTCTCCCCGATTCTTTCTTCCCATTTGAAAAGAAACGATTCTCGTATTCCTGTCTCAACGATCGGAAAGTAAAGATCTGAAGCAAACCGGATCGAAAGGTAAACGATTCTCGTAATTTTGTAATTTCTGTTTTGGGGTTTGAGTAGATACAAAGATCTAGGGTTTGTTTTGGGGGGAAGTGTATTGGTGATTTTGTTCTCTGTTATGAATATCTTCTTTACTGAAAAAACGTACATGATGAGACTGTATTTTTGAAAAAGTTACATTCAGTTATTTGACCATTTGAATCTTGAAGTTGTTGGGTCATTCCATTTTAAGTCTGATTTCAAGGCTTTTAAGCAGAAATTCACATTTTTGCCTGTTTAAGGGGTTGAAAAAATTGGTTAATTTTTGTTTGAAAATTTTGCTGAGCTGAGATGAGTCTGCGGCAAAAGAGTAGTAAAGGGAAAGGTTTGGATGTGGTGGAGAGGGTTGTGCTTGTAGCTATTAAAGCATCTAGGGAAATCCCAAGAACTGCTTTGGTGTGGGCTTTAACTCATGTTGTTCAAAATTAATGGGGATTGTGTTAAGCTGCTAGTGGTCATTGTAGTCACGAATTGTAGGATTTCTCAATTATGTTTCCTTGCTTCTTTGTCATTGTGACCGACCTGCTGCTATCTGTTAATATTTTGAACAACTGCATATGCCTGATCATGGAATCCTCCTATTTCTAATTACTCGAGTCTTGTGCAAATGAAAGAAAAGCTGCTCCATGTTCACCTGCTAGTGGTCATTGTAGTCATATAAGTTTTAGAGATTGTTTTATATCTAACAAGCTGACGTAAATTATTCAAATATACAATTTGGAATTACTATTGATCTTTTTATGCATGTCTGGTGATAAAAAATATGTCATCAAATTCGTCTACTGCTACATCCGTATGGCCTCCGTTCATATGTCGTTGTGGTATGGGCCCTTGTATAGTAAAACTTTCAATGTCGGAAAAGAATCTGGGTAGACACTATTATTCTTGCCCAAGAATGATAAGTATTTATGTATTGCAATTTTTGTATATTTGTTACTTTTACACAAGTGAATAAATTTATTGTGTCCTAAAATATGCAGCAATGTGGTAACTTCATCAGCTGGTGTGACGAATATGTTCGAGTGTTGCATAATCAAGGGAGGTTGCAGATGGACACATCCGAGCGTTTAAATGTAACAACTCATCCAACGAATACTAACAACTCCAACGAATTAGCGATTATGAAGATTGAAATGCGTCAATTGCAACTAACTCAACGATTTGTCATATACTTGTTAATGTTATGTATGCGGTGTTATTATTAATGTTATTAAATCGATTGTAATTTTTATAATTTTCATTATTTAAGCAACACGTTATGTATGAGATTGGTGAATCTATGGTATGAAAATTACATGGTTGACTTATTAGTGGTTATTTTCTTTGTGTGTTTGATACTTATAATCCTAAAAGATTGTGCTTCAATCTTTTAGGGACAAGAATTATGGTGATGTATGAGATTGGTGATGTTAGAAAACCATGGGAAATTATTCGGATGTTCTCTTCAAATGCTTTGTGTTTTTCTCTGATTTAGACTATCTTTTAAAAAAATGATTTCGTAATTGTTGGTCGCCAATATGATCCCATCATCTCTTTGAATTTGTTGAATAGTAGTGATAGAAAAAGAAAACTTCTCTACTCATATTCAGTCAAAATCTAAGTAAAAAAAAGACCTGAAAGTTGAGAGTCAAATTCAAAATTAAAAAAGATCACAGCTACCATGCTGATACTTGACAATTGTATTGCCATTCAGACAGCCTTGGATTTAATCTATAACCTCAATTAATAATAAAGATGTGATCTTGTGAGAGCAGCTACATATATAAGAAATAAATGTAAAGTAACAATATGCCAAGACTAAATGGGAAAATAGATCTTATTTACAATATTTGTTCGAATACACACTAGCACCAAGCACACCTATTCTGATAAAAAAGATTTGCAAACCACATTTTAATAACTTCACCATAAAGTTCAGAGTCTCCTCTGTCTAGGTTTTCTGCATTTATGTGTTCATCTCACACTTGATTTTATATTTATCTCAATGCCAACTAACTCCACATCTCAGCATGCAGTCCATTCCAAGGAAAACAGAATGCAAAATGCAGTCCATTCCAATATCTCAGCAGTCCATTCCAACATCTCAGCAGTCCATCTCATCCTACAATGAAAAACAACATACAACTATATAGTTCAAAAAGCAGCAATATAGTTCAAAAACAGTAAAACACACATAGCTTTTGAAATTCAGTTGGTGAGAAATCACGACGACATAAGAGATGACAGTTCAAATCTAAAATATAAACAGTCAAATGAAGCATTGAGCAAAAATGATTCATTATTAGAAATGTGATGCCTCTTCACTTGTCCGACACTAGTAATAGATAAGATTCTGCAGCAGCAGGAACACATAGCAGCACTGTGCAGTGGGAGTGGCCTGGAAAGAAACTCAAATACTAGACACCATCTTCAAGATACTTACTTGTATTTGAACAAACACACTTAATATATTTGAGTATGAAAAAAAGAAATTAATTCTAGGAAATTGCAGTCTACCACAGTCTAATTAAGAGTGGGTTAAAACAATGATTTTACTTACTGTTATCATAATTGCAGTCTACCATAGTCTAATAGACAAGCCCAACATGTTAATGAAAGTTATAGTGATATTCCTGAAATGAAAAACAAAATGTTAGGAAAAAAAATTATAATGAAAATATCCTTTATAAGAGGATTTTTACAATCACCTAGAGATGAAAAACTATCATTATCTACACTTGGGTTGGGAGTTGCGCCGTCATGACAAGGTGAATACCTGCAACAAAAATGACATCTAATAAGCACAATTAGATACAACTTCGAAACAATGAAAACAAATGCAAAATGAAAACAAGCCTCAATGTTCGCTACTGTTGTAGCATTCCCTTGTTTCCAACAAACAAACTCTTTCCTTATGATCTCACTACTTCCCCGTCTCTTTTTTCCAGACCAATTTCGAACACTAAAGCCACTCTCTTTTGCATATGCATTGTAGAAACTAAAAACATCATCTATTGTTTGAAATTCTTGACCTATTTTTGGTTTCAGCTCTTGTGCTACTTGAGGATTATACAAATTATCTTAAAAATTAGGATCTAACTCAACACTAGGTTTCTCATTTAGCCCACTCTCTAATTCAAAGTCTACATTTCCCCCTTCTTCCCGCTCTAAATTTTCTCCCATCCCATACTCTGCTTCCACGTTATCCATGAGAGATTAAAACCTATAATGATCAAAGTTGGTAATTAACTTTTCAGAATATGATAAATTTGTGAATACCCATCTTAAACAAGTAGTAATACCCATCTTAAAACTAATATATTTATAAAAAAAACAGGAAAAAAATTAAAGTAAAGAAATTCGTACATCCATATTTAAAGCAAAGAACAAACCCTAGATTTTCAAATGCCTAAAAAAATATACAATACTCCAAAATGATTTGGTCTAAAAAAAAATTTATATGTATATTAACTTGCTTCATAGCAGACACCCAAAATGCAAAAAAAAAAACACAGATACAAGACTATCAGCCACAATCCAATAAACAACTCTAATTAAAAAAATATTGAGAAAAACTCTGTTTAAAACTATCAAAGTTTGGTGATATCAGAAATTTTAGGAGAGAGAATCTCACTGACCTTACGATTTGCAAACCCTAGCTTCAAAGGGGTTTTGTTCTGTTCTATGTCCGGCGACTTCGCGAATCTACCTTACGACATCACGAATGGAAGAGAGGGTTTTCAGATGGTTTCGAATGGCTTGCAGGGATTTCGCATGGGTTAAGTTCTCTAAGTATTGGAAGAGAAAGAGAGGAGGGGTTTTCGATCAGTAGAAATTGCAAGAATAAGAGAGGAGGGAGTCTTCCCACTGACAACGCGAGCCTCTTTTTTACTACCCGGATCTGTCAAAATGACCCGCGTGTTATCTGACCCGCGTGTTTCTCTTTTTTTATTCAGTCCGTTAGTTGGTCCGTTGTTTGAGTCCGTTGCTGAACCCCACTGTATATATATATATATATCCCTCTAAGTATTGGAAGAGAAAGAGAGGAGGGGTTTTCGATCAGTAGAAATTGCAAGAATAAGAGAGGAGGGAGTCTTCCCACTGACAACGCGAGCCTCTTTTTTACTACCCGGATCTGTCAAAATGACCCGCGTGTTTCTCTTTTTTTATTCAGTCCGTTAGTTGGTCCGTTGTTTGAGTCCGTTGCTGAACCCCACTGTATATATATATATATATATATATATATATATATATATATATATATATAAAGCAAGAGAAAGCTTCAAATATAAAAAAATCTTACAGTGTGATGCAAAGAAGGCTTTAGACTGCTTTTGGAGCTTGAAAACTCTATTTCCACTACTTAAAACTTGATATGTTGTAGTATATATGAGTTTATATGTATACGAGTGTTTAAATTTTAGATTTACAGAGTTTAAACGCAAGAAATGCGCATTTTCTCTCTCTAACCCAAGCTTTCTCTCTCTAACTTTTTTTCTTTTTTCTCTTCATTTTAAACCGAAATAGCCGCATATTTACCTCGGGCAGCCGCAGGTAGCGGGTCTACCTGTGGCTTCCCGGGTGGACCCGGGCCCTGTGTGTGACACCCCCAATATAGGTATACATCACCCATTATGAGCGCCAAATACATAATACAAAATTCAAATACAAACTTAATTTATACAACCATTAAGTGTCGTGCAGAATACGACAAAACATAAGTTGTGAGTTTTAATACAAATATTGTCTCCTAGACAATATCCAAACTTAAAATAAGTCCTCATTACAATTATTATCATACTATTCTTATAGAATAGTGAGGACAACTATAGCAACCATATTGGACCATCACTCCATTTCCTGACTAGTCCCAGCTATATTCTTATTTCCTGAAGAGAATAATGAAAGAAAAGGGTGAGCTCAACTATCCCAATAAAGAATATTATGACTCAGATAATGCAGAATAAATTATCATTAGCCTTCAACAGTATAACAACTGATAGAATACAATAGACAACAAGTTTTAGATCAACAACTGCAGCGGAATAAGCAATCCACTAGAAGAGTCAAGTAGAGTATGATATCTACTATCTTCTATGATTTAAAAGCTCATCATCAATATTTTATCTCTGCAACACATCTCAATAAATAATCCACATCACCGAATTATACATGCACTATGGGCCAAGGATATTAATTAGTATCACACCCACGAATTATCCATGCACTACGGGCCAAGGATATTCGTGTTATCACCAATGGTCATGATCATGCCAAACAACAATTCATCTTTACACCCTTGGCCGAAGAGAACGCATGGTCATGATCATACTAACATCTGTCTATCAATCCACTACGGGCCAATGAGGACTTTTACCACATCATTTGTAACATTACAGGTCATGATTATATCGATTAATCCCTAGTCATAATCATACTAATCAATAGTCCATCTAATTTGCACTACGAGCCAAAGATGACTTTCATCACAATATAAGCATAAGGATGATGACAATGATAAGAATTCAATTAAATGAATGCAAATGATAAATTTTAAAGATTTATAATTTAATTTATCTAGAATTCAATAATGTCTAAATTGTCAACATGATACATCTTTGTGGAGTAAAATTCAAGAATAATATTGTATCAAAAATAATTTGGACAAAAAAGAAATCAATTTTTGTCATGAATAGTACCCCAGGTGAATAGTACTCGAGTGAATAGTCCCCCGTGAATAGTACTTCATGAATAGTACCTCGTGAATAGTACCGGACATCACTGAATTATCCGTGTACTACGGGCCAATGATATTCATTAGTATCACATCCACGAATTATCCATGCAGTACTGGCCAAAGATATTCATCTTATCACCAATGGTCATGATCATGCCAAACAACAATTCATCTTTGCACCCTTGGCCGAATAGAACGCATGGTCATAATCATGCCAACATCTGTCCATCAATGTACTATGGGCCAATGAGGACTTTTACCACATCATTTGTAATATTACAGGTCATGATTATATCGAATAATCCATGGTCATAATCATACCAATCAATAGTCCATCTATGCACTTCGAGCCAAAGATGACTTTCATCACAATATAAGCATGAGGATGATGATAATGATATAAGAATTTAATTAAATGAAAGTAAAGGATAAATTTTGAAGATTTATAATTCAATTTATCCAGAATTTAATAATGTCTAAATTATCAACACGATACAGCTTTTTGGAGTAAAATTCAAGAATAATATTATATCAAAAATAATTTGGACAGAAAAGAAATTAATTTTTATCGTGAATAGTATCCCGGGTGAATAGTACTCGAGTGAATAGTTTCCCGTGAATAGTACTTCATGAATAGTTCTTCGTGAATAGTACCCCAGCATCACTGAATTATCTGTGCACTACGAGCCAATGATATTCATTAGTATCACATCCACGAATTATCCATGCACTACTGGCCAGGGATATTCGTCTTATCACTAATAGTTATGATCATGCCAAACAACAATTCATCTTTGCACCCTTGGCCGAAGAGAACGCATGGTCATAATCATGCCAACATCTATCCATCAATGCACTACGGGCTAATGAGGACTTTTACCACATCATTTGTAACATTACAGGTCATAATTATACCGAATAATCCCTGGTCATAATCATACCAATCAATAGTTCATCTATGCACTACGAGAAAAAGATGACTTTCATCGCAATATAAACATAAGGATGATGATAATGATATAAGAATTCAATTAAATGAAATCAAAAGATAAATTTTAAAGATTTATAATTCAATTTATCCAGAATTTAATAATGTCTAAATTGTCAACATGATACAGCTTTGTGGAGTAAAATTCAAGAATAATATTATATCAAAAATAATTTGGACAGAAAAGAAATCAATTTTTGTCATGAATAGTACCCCGAGTGAATAATACCCAAGTAAATAGTATCCCGTGAATAGTATTTTGTGAATAGTATATCGTGAATAGTATCCCGGCATGAAAAGATCAAAATTTAACAAGAATATTCAGAAAAATATCCTTGTGAAATGATACTAGATGAAGCGCAAATTTCAAGGATATTATACTAATTTCAATGAGTATAGAAGCAAAACTTATCAACATTAGTGTAGAATTCGGAATCTAAAACGAAATAATATTACTTACATACTACAGAGTATGGAAGAAAATATTATTTCTTACGAATAATTAACAAAAATAATATCCCTTACAACTGTTGAACGAAAAAAATATTCCTTACGAATATTGAACGAAGATAATATTCCTTACGAATATTGAATGAAAATAATATTCCTTACGAATATTGAACGAAAATAAAATTCCTTACGAATACGAAAAATAATATCGTAAGCGAATATGAAATAAATAATACCCATTACCTCAAAAAGAGAGCAATTTTGACTGGTATAGCGGATATATTCTTGAAGAAAACTTGCACTATTTTCTATACTCACAGCTTCCTTAAACTCTAAAGAAATATGCTCAATATTATAGAAGAAGAATTCTCTGATTCTGGTGTGATTTTCTTTTTTAAACTGATCATCCTATTTATAGGAGAATGACAGGATACTATTTAAGAAAAATAATCACGGACTGCACAGTGATGATTCACGGGCGAATTTAGTTCGGCTAAATTTTTTTTTTGATTTTTACTATGCAGCACTATGCAACAAATAAAATATAATATATTCTATTTTTCATAAAAAATAAAACTTATATATATATATATATATATATATATATATATATATATATATATAAATATATAACTAGTACCTCACCACCATGGCACCGCATTTAATCACACACACCACACACCATCACACACACACACCTCATATATATATATATATATATATATATATATATATATATCAAAATTGAGATAACTTTCTTCTGACTATTTTGAAAAATGGGTAAGTGGGGGTCCATGTAATAAACTAAATTTACAACAAATACTTCATAAAAATCCTCTCTATTTATCTCAATTCATTTAGCTTTACAAAACACATTTTTAAACAATAATTATTCATCAATAATATTATAACTTGCAATATTAACAACCAGATCATTTTCAGGAAAAAGGGGGCTTTCCGATAAGGATTTCTCCCTTCGTTAGGAAAAACCTTTGTTACATCCACTGTTTATAAGTCTTGTTTGATTAAAATTGACATTTTCATGTTACCTGTCGATCTTATCTCGTTGAAAATACTTGCATTTGATGTGATTTTAGGAATCGACCGGTTAACTACTCATCATGCAAAAATTGATTGTTTTCATAGTGTTATTAGTTTTTATATTCCTAACCAACCTGTTATGGGAATTCAAGTAACCAAACCACTAAAGTCAATCACTGTCATATCAAGCCATAAAGCTATTCGTTTATTGAAAAACGGATGTCAAGCTTTCTTAGCCATATCACAAATTTAAATAAAAATACGTCAAATTTGAATGATATTTCTATTGTTAATAAGTTTTTGACGTATTCCTGAAGACTTCTTAGCTTACCCCTAGAGCGTGAAATCGGATTTTGTATTGACCCCAGTACAAAACCCATTTCTAAAAGCCTCAAATATTTTCTTTACCCAAAATGATTGTAACATGCGCCAAAGACGTTGACTCGAGCTGTTAAAGATTACGATAATACCATTCAATACCATCCTAAAAAAGCGAACGTGATAGCTGACACATTGAGTAGAAGATCGTATGCATTTACGAGTGCGAATATACGAACCTACATGAAGATAGTGAATATACGATTTGAACCGACTTTAATCGATAAAGTAAAGATGCTCATGCTATAGATTCAGAACTGATGAATGGGAAGAAGAAGGTTCAAGAAGGCGTTATTCTAGAAGCAAGAGTCGATGAAGAGAGGAAATCTCAACCCTCGATTTTATTAGGATATTTGAAATCCTCGATCGAGTAGGAACTGCGGCCTATGGACTCGTTTCACCGCCAAATATGTTGCGTGTTCATAACGTTTTTTACGTATCGATGTTGCGTAAATATATGGATGTCCCGAACCACATTATTAAATTAGAACATGATGAGATAGCGGAAGATTTAACGTATGAGGAGATACATGTTAAAATCTTGGATAAGAAAAAATATATTCTACACTCAAAGGTTATACCTCAAGAGTTAGAATCTGACGAAGTGTCCTCATCTGTTTGGCATACCAGGTACGTACGTAAATTTCGAGGGCAAAATTTCATAAGGAGGGGAGATTGTGAGACTCCAAATTTTATGAAAAAAATTTAATTTTCTCGAAATATTTTTTTTGAATATTATGGTGTTGATTTGATATAATGTTATAGTTGTGGGTAGTATTTATAAATTTTGCAAAGTATGCAAGTTGTCATAAAATATTCGATTGGTCGGGGAATATTCGTTTTAACAGGAAATATTCGTATGATGACACAATAATTGGTAGACCCCACAACGAAATTATTGACGGAATGAGAAAACGATAAAAATATCTTTTTATAAAAATAATGGCAGAAGTTTTACCGTTAACTGTTGAAATACTCGGTGTTAAAAGTACAGTAATATGTGTGGTTGCATAGTAGTACACGATATTGATTATTGATGCTTACGTGAGAAGTCACTCAGTTTTGTTTAATTATTGCTACAGTAATTACTGCATAGTATCTCACGTTATTTGATTCAATTATTATCGATATTTTATATATTATTAAATTAATAATTGAGATGATACAGTTATTCATATTATTATTTACAATATTGATGATGTATAGAAAGTTTTGTCGAGGAGAGGTTTGGTCACCTAATTGCTCGCCAATAGGGAGAAATCCTTATTGGAAAGCTCCATCTTTCCTAGGAATGATCTGGTTATTAAATATTGTGAATAATAATAATGATGAATAATAAATGTTGTTAAAATATTGAAGAAATTTTTATGAAGTATTTGTTGTAATTTTTGGCGTATTTTATGGACCCCCATTTACCCATTTTTCAAAATAATCGGTAAAAAATTATTTAATATAATAAAAGTGGGACCACATGTGGGGGCCCATGGGTGGAGGAAAATCTGAAATGGGGGTGGGTTGGAGTTTACATATGTTGAAGGGTAATTTTTTTTTTATTATATATATATATATATATATATATATATATATATATATATATATATATATATGATAATGACATGTGGGGTGGGGCCCACATGTTGGAAGAAGGAATTGGGGGAGGGGAGAATCTGATATGTTCACGGGTGGGGAAATTTTTCATATAGCATGTGTTATATATCTGTATATATTATAATGATTTGTTTTATTTGATTATTATGTTATTATTTGAAAATCAAGCGTATTTGAAATTGAAAAGTTCAGCCCGTGATTGTTTCATCGAAAATTTTACTGTTGGTCCATGAATCTTTTTTTTAAATAGTATCATTTCCATTCTCCTATAAATAGGATGCTTATTTAGAATTGAAAATCACACCAGAATCAGATAATTCTTCTTCTATAATATTGAGCGTATTTCTTTCGAGTTTTAAAAAGCTTTGAGTGTAGAAAATAGTGAAAGTTTTCTTCAAGAATATCCCCGCTATACCAGTTGGAATACTCTTCTTTTTGAGGTAAGGGGTATTATTTATTTCATATTCTGAATAGATATTATTTTTCGTATTCGTATTAATATTATTTCCATTCAATATTCATAAGAAATTTTATTTCGTTCAATATTCGCGAGAAATATTATATTCGTAATGAATATTATTTTCGTTTAATATTCGTAAGGGATGTTATTTTTGTTCAATATTTACTTGAAATAATATTTTTTTTCATACTCTGTAGTATGTAAGTAATATTATTTCGTTTCAGATTTCGAATTCTGTACTCATTTTGTTAAAGTTTTGGCTTCTATACTCAA
Organism: Panax notoginseng; assembly: GCA_016801055.1. Lineage (NCBI taxonomy): Eukaryota > Viridiplantae > Streptophyta > Magnoliopsida > Apiales > Araliaceae > Panax > Panax notoginseng. The sequence continues at coordinate 93,193,285 of CM029018.1, forward strand.
TGAAATTAGTAGAATATCCTTGATATTTGCGCTTCATCTAGTATCTTTTCATAAAAATATTATTCTGAACATTCTTGACAAGTTTTAACTTTTTCATGTCGGAGTACTATTCGCGGGTTAGTATTCACGAAGTACTATTTACGGGATACTATTCACTCGTGTACTATTCACCCGGGGTACTATTCATGATAAAAATTGATTCGTTTTCGGTCTAAATCATTTTTGGTACAATATTATTCTTGAATTTTACTCCACAAAGCAGTATCATGATGACAATTTGAACGTTATTGAATTCTGGATAAATTAATTAATAAATCTTTAAAATTTATCCTTGAACTTGTTTTATTGAATTATTATGTCATTGTCATCATCCTCATGCTTATATTGTTATGAAAGTCATCTTTGGTCGTAGTGCATAACTGGACTTGGTATGATTATGACCAGAGATTATTTGGTATAATCATGACCGTAATATTACAAATGATGTGGTAAAAGTCCTCATTGGCCCGTAGTGCATTGATGAACAATTTTTGGTATGATTATGGCCATGGATTCTCTTCGGCCAATGGTGCAAAGATGAATTATTTTATGGCATGATCATGATCGTTGATAAAAACACGATTATCTTTGGTCCGTAGTGCATGAATAATTTGTGGTTGTGATACTAATGAATATCCTTGGCCGTAGTGCAGGGATGATGTGGATTATTTATTAAGCTGAGTCTCAGCGATAAAATTGATGATAAATTCTTTTAAATCATAGAAGATAGTAGATACCATGCTCTACATGACTCTTCTTATAGATTGCTTGTTCCGCTGCAGTTAAACTTGATGTTTATTATATTTTATCAGTTTAACACTGTTGAAGGCTAACGATAATTTATTTTGCATTATCTTAGTCATAATATTTCTTACTGGGCTCGTTGAGCTCACCCCTTGCTTTCATTGTTCTCTTCAGGAAATGAGAATATAGCTGGGACTAGTCGGGGAATGGAGTGACGGTCCAGATGTTTGTATTAGTAGTCCTCACTATTATGTGAAATAGTGTGATAATAAATGTATTGTGGACTTATTTTGAGTTTGAATACTGTCTAGAAGATAAGATTTGTATTAAAACTCATAGCTCATATTGTATATTTAAGTTTGTAATTGTATTCTGTACCATGTATTTGGCGACTCAGAATGGGTGATGTATACCTATTTTGGGGGCGTCACAACTACTGCCAAGGGAGTTGTCTCCGTTGGTCACAGTGGTTGAGCAGGAGGACATACCGGATGAGGATTATGTGGTAGAGATGGAGGAGGACGACTCCGATGAGTTGCCACAAACGGATAAGGATGAGGAGGAGGAAGAGTTCCCACCAAACACTATCGCAACTCATATGTACGATGAGGTATACGACCGCAACATTGAGCTTCAAGTTAGAGTCGAGGAATTGGAAGAGATAGTAGTTGAACGTCAGACTTCGATGGCGCAGAAGGACGATGAGATTCGGGATGTTGACGAGTGTATAAGTAATGTCGAATGGAAGCTGATTCATACTGAAGGGGTGAACGAGCGCAGAGGAGATTGCAGAGCTGAAGAACAAATTGAAAGAAGAATCCACCAAGAGAGCAAGAGTCGAAGACGCGTACGAGGAAGCTTCTCAGCGTGTAAGAGTAGCATAGAGAGAAGTACAAATAAAGAAGATCAAGATGAAGGAGATGAATGGCATTTTCAATACCGTGATAAACCACGCTCAAGATCGAGTCATGTATTATCTGATTCAGTTCGAGACGTTGCCATGGTACATGCTAGATCGTTGAACAATGTTCCGTATTATGGAAGAGGAGCGTCGTAAGGCTATGCAGCATTTTAGTAGGTCGTCGTAAGGAATGTAACTGTTATGTGCTTAATTAATAAATAAGATGTAAATCCCAAGTGTTATATAACTAATGGGATATGATGATGATGTTATCCTGAAACTTTTGTAGTTCAGGAAGTTGGTGTAGATAGCAGGGATGCTATCATTATTATGTTTTAAAAAGATTATGAATGAATAAAAGTTTATATTTATTTAAGATATTGTGTGTTACGTGATGTTTTTTGTGATGCGCAAGCTAAGTAGATAATACCTAAAAAGATTGAGTAAGAATCTAATGAGTGTATTTTAATAGAAAATGCATCCAAGACGTCAACCACGACAAAGAACCCCTGAGGGATCTACCAATAACAACAATGCTGAAGTTAACCCAGTTCAGCAGTTAGTGACACTTCTGACGGGAGCGCTGCAGAATCAACCGCAGAACCAGGCTGCGACTTTTAAGGATTTCAAGACGGTGGGAAAACCAAAATTTTGTGGAACCATGAATCCGGTTGAGGCACAGACTTGGATCTTGGAAATAGAAAAAGTATTCGATGTTGCTAGAGTAGGTGAGAATCAGAAGACTGCTTTTACAACATTCATGTTGAAAGAAGAGGCCAGTTATTGGTGGCAAGACAATAAAACTAGAGGAGGTCAGGGAGTGATGACTTGGGAAAGGTTCAAGGAAATATTTTTTGAGACCTATTTCCCAAAGAGTTCAAAGAATCAGATGGAAGTGTAGTTTTTAGAGCTAAAGTAGGGCATAATGATGGTGTCGGAGTATGCGGCAAAGTTCAATGAGTTGGCGAGGTTTGCTCCATATCAAGTCAATACAGATGAGCGCAAGGCTAGGAGGTTTGAACATGGATTAAAGCCATGGTTGTATAGCAGAGTCTCCATGTTTCAGTTGAAGACATTTGCAGCAATGCTTGAGAAGGCGATTATCGTAGAGGGTGGAGGCGAGGTTGTGACAAAATATAATCAAGAACAAAGAAAGAAGAAGAGTGAGAGTTAAGTTAAGAATGGTGGTAGTAGTGGTGGAAATGGTAGTAATAACCTAAAGAGAAAGTGGAATGCAAGTGTGGGTGCTGGAAGCCAACAGAGTGGCCAGCAGAAAAGGAAGTTTGAAGCATGTGTTACATGCGAAAAGAATCACACTGGTGTGTGTTTAAGGGGTAAGCGAGTGTGCTTCGACTGTGGTCAGGAGGGTCACATTGCCCCAAATTGCTATCAACCAAAGAAGAATGTTTGCTATACATGTGGGTCAAAGGATCATTTTACTCGCGAGTGCCCTAAGAAGAAAGCTAGAGAGGCAACGAGAAGCAAGGGAGGTGGTAGTGGAGGTACATTGGCTAATGCTAGACCAACGTCATCAAACAGACCCACAGCCAGAACCTTAAATATGACAGTGCAAGACGCGGTGCAATCAAAAAATGTTGTGTCAGGTATTATCCCAATCAATGTTATAGATGCTTATGTATTATTTTATTCAGGTGCTACTTGCTCGGTTATATTTGATGAATTTGCTAAGAGGTTAGAATTGTCTAGTGAAGAGTAGAATTTCCCTTTACACATAGAAATTGCGAATAGGGAGGTGATTACTGTTAAGTTCGTATACAATAATTGTAGGGTGGACATAAAGGGAAATATTATGACCGTAGATTTAATCCCGATAAAACTTGGAGAGTTTGATGTTATATTGGGAATGGATTGGCTATTCAATTATGGAGCGATAATTGATTGCCAAAAGAAATGTGTAAACCTCATGACTCCATCAAATGTAGTTTTCTATGGTAGCAAGTCACCTAGATAAGCGAGATGTTTGATGATTATGCAGGCCAAGAAGTTATTATGTAGGGTACTTAACTTACATAGTAGATACTCAAAAGAAGGGTGTGAAACTGGAGGAAATATCAGCTGTTAGGGATTTTATGGACGTATTTCTGGAAGATTTGACAGGACTTCCGCCTAACAGAGAGATCGAGTTCGTTATCTACTTAGCACCAGGAACTGGTCCGATATCGAAGGCCCCGTACAGGATGACTCCGGTAGAGATGAAGGAACTGGTGGTATAATTACAAGAGCTGCTAGACAATAAATACATTCAGCCGAGCATGTCACCGTGGGGAGCGCCGTGTTATTTGTGAAGAAGAAAGATGGGTTAATGTGTCTTTACATTGATTTTAGGAAATTAAACAAGATTACTATTAAGAATAAGTATCCGTTGCCAAGAATAGATGACTTGTTTGATCAATTGAAGGGTGCTAGATATTTCTCAAAAATAAATTTGAGAAGTGAGTATCATCAATTAAAAGTAAGGAAAGAGGATGTACCAAAGACGACAATCAAAACTCGGTACGGACACTATGAGTTTCTGGTAATGTCTTTTTGTTTGACCAATCTGTAGCATTCATGGATTTGATGAATAGGGTGTTTAAACCATTCTTAGATAAATTTGTGGTGGTATTCATTGATGATATTCTGGTGTACTCCAAGTCTTAAGAGGAACACGTGGAACATTTACGTTTAACGCTGGAGACGCTAAGAAAAGAAAAGTTATACGCGAAGTTCTCCAAGTGTGAATTTTGGCTAAAACGTGTACAATTCCTTGGGCATGTGATTGACAAAGATGGGATTTCAGTGGACCCATCAAAAGTCGAAGCTGTAATAAATTGGGAACAACCAAGGACTCCATCAGAGAAGGTTTTTTGGACTGGCAGGCTATTATAGATGGTTCATACGAAACTTTTCCAAGATTGCCATTCCGTTGACAAATTTGACAAGGAAATTTATAAAATTTGTTTGGACGGAAAAATGTGAAGAGAGTTTTCAGGATTTGAAAAAGAGGCTTAGCATGGCACCTGTGTTGTCATTACCAGATAATACAGGAAATTTTGTGGTGTATAGTGATGCATCACATAAAGGACATGGTTGTGTGCTTATGAAAAACGGCAAAGTCATTATATATGCATCAAGACAACTGAAGGATTATGAGAAAAGATACCCGACTCATGATTTAGAGTTGGCTGCGGTGGTATTTACTTTGATGATATGGAGACACTATCTCTATGGAGACACTATCTTTATGGAGAGAAATGTATGATCTACACATACAATAAGAGTTTGAAGTATATTTTCACACAGAAGGACCTGAACATGCGCCAAAGGAGATGGTTGGAATTAATAAAAGATTATGATTGCGAGATCTTTTATCATCTGGGTAAAGCCAATGTGGTTATCGATGCCTTGAGTAGAAAAGGTCGGGAAAAGTTGATGTTGTTAACCAACCAGGAGGAGCTCATTTCAGCAATGGCAAGATTAGAGCTGGAAATAAATTTTTCAAAAGAATCCGATGAAAGATTATTCCAGATGGAAGTTGGATCAACTTTGGTGGACAAGGTAAAGAATGCTCAACTACAAGATGAAGAATGCAGCAAAATAAAGAAAAGTATGGTTGAGGGTAATGAAGAGAAGTATAAGGTTGATTCCGAGGGATTACTAAGATTCGAGGGACGAATTTGGGTTCCAAAAGTAACAGATATTAAAGACGAAATCTTGACAGAAGCTCATAACTCAAGATATTTGATTCATCTGGGAAGTATGAAAATGTATCAAGATTTATGATGGCATTTTTGCTGGCCAAATATGAAAAGAGATGTTGCAGAATGTGTCGCGAAATGCTTGACATGTCAAAGAGTCAAAGCCGAGCATCAAAGACCAAGTAGATCACTTCAATCGTCGAAAATACCGGAATGGAAATGGGAGCATATCACAATGAATTTTGTGGTAGGTCTTCCAACTATTCAGAGAGGATACTATGCGATTTGGGTGATAGTGGATAGATTAACGAAATCGGCACACTTTTTGCCAAAAAAGATTAGATTTAATCTTGATCAGTTAGTAAAATTATACGTTAAAGAGATCGTTTCGAGACATGGAGTTCCTGTGTTAATTGTATCAGATAGAAATCCAACTTTCACATCAAACTTCTGGAAGAGACTACAAGAATGCATGGGGACACAATTGAGAATGAGTACGATGTTCCATCCTCAAACAGACGGCCAAAGCGAATGAACAATCCAAACGTTAGAAGATATGCTTAGAGCATGCATCATGAATTTCAAAGGGAGCTGGGACGATCATCTACTGTTGACAGAATTTGCCTACAACAATAGTTACCATGCAAGCATTGGCATACCGCCATACGACGCATTATACGGCAGGAGATGCAGAACTCTACTATGCTGGGATGAAGTTGGTGAACGTCAACTGTTAGGACCAGAACTGGTACAGCAAACCGCTGAAGTCATGAAACTAATCAGAGCAAGACTGGTTGCTGCTCAAGACAGACAGAAGAAGTATGTTGATCAACATAGACAAGATCGCGAATTCGATGTAGGAAATTTTGTTTTCCTAAAAGTTTCTCCTTGGAAAGGGAATATCCATTTTGGTAAGAAAGGAAAGCTAAGTCCAAGGTGTATTGGACCCTTCGAGGTGCTGCAAAAAGTAGGAGAAGTGGCTTACGAGGTAGCTCTACCTCTAGAGTTAGAACATGTTCACAATGTTTTTCATGTTTCGACGTTACGACCGTATAAACCCGATTACAAGCATGTGATTGAGTACGAACCATTACAGTTCAATAAGCACTTGTCTTATGAGAAAATTCCTATCTAGATAGTTGACAGAAAGGAACAAGTGCTTAGGAACAAGGTGATACCTTCCATAAAGGTGATATGGAGGAATCACAATGTTAAAGAAGCTACGTGGGAACTCGAAGATAAAATGATGAAGAACTACCCTGAGTTATTTGTTTAATCTATGTCTTCGATTCTAGGGACAGAATCCTTGTAAGGAGGGAAGAATGCGACGAATGAATTGTTTGAGTTGTGATTCTGGGGACAGAATCCTTGTAAGGAGGGAAGGATGTAACAATCCAGAATTTTATTTATAATTTCAAATATTTATTGAATTAAATAAATAATTTTAATTGATGTGTTTGTTATTTAGTAGATATTTGTTGAATTATTTATTGGTAAGTAAATAATTCATGAGTTATATAAATCACTTAATTAAGATAAAAGAGTGATGAATTAAATTTATGAGATAATACTCTAACTTAATAATTAAAGAGTTGATAAGGATTGTATGAATTGCTATAATGTTGTTTTAATTTAATTTAGTAATTAAAGTGATATGTTAATTTATTAATTAAAATTATAATGAAAATTATAATTTTGTGATAATTGGTTAAGTGGAGAATTTATTTAATAAGTTGAAATTAGTGTTTGTTGGAGATATAAATCCAAGTAAATAGTGTGGGACAATAAACTATAGTATAAATAATTTATTAAAATAAATTAAAGGAGTTCTAAATGGGTTTACCAAACAAGGCTTAATGAATATTAAGTCTTTATTTTTAAAAGTATTTTGCCAAACAAAGCCTTATGACTTTTGAATTTAAAAATAAAATATAATATAATAAATATTTTTATAACTCATACATAATTAGTATATTCATTAGTACGGCAGTTTTATACGTTTTGGTTTATTGCATCTGTTTTATGTTTTACATAAGAGTTTGGCCTAAGTTTGAGAAGAGAAGAAATGGAGAATATAGGGAAAAATAGAGAGAAAGGAGAGAAAGAAAAGAGAGAAATTATGAGTTTGAAGGAAAAAGGTTGAAGAAGCAAGACTAATCATTCTTGGGGATTAATCAAGGAAGTAAAGGTATAATCTCTAAAACTTTAGTTTTACATATATGAAAGTTTTATGTTCTTGAGTTTCAAACTCTATGTAATGCAATTTTGATGAATTGTTAGTATATAAAGTGTTTGATTGTGTGTACATGTAATTGTGATGTTATAACTAACATCTAGACAAGGATTTGAGATATTAATTTAGATGAATTACGTTCAACAAGAAAAGAAATCGTTTACAGTGAATATGAGTATGAATATAGCTTGTGAGAGTCCAAAATTGATAGTTGGTTTGTGAGCTAAACTATAAATTGAGTCTTGAATATGTTAATTCATTAAGAAATGAAAAGAATACAATTTGAATGAGTTGATTTGGTGTAGTAATGAGACTTCAATGTTAATTTTTGCTAAGGATGTCAAAAACGTAGTTTTTGCAAAAATATGGAATTCAAATGATAAATTTATTTGTAGTTGTTGTTTAATTATTCTAAATCAGTATATATATGATGGGTAATATTTATATGAGGTCTATATCATTTGGGTATGTATAATTTACTGATTAATGGATGAAATTCGTGATAATTGGACTGAACAGAGCAAATAAACTATCTGTGTAGTTTCTGTCTGTGCACCAGCGCAGCTGCGCTGGTGGCAAAGGCAGAAACGGCGCAGCTGCGCTGATTCCAGGGTTAAAAATGGCGCAGTTACGCTGTGACACCCCCAAATCTGGGTACTTCATTTCCACAAGACTTGGTGTTCACTTTCCATACATTCATACTAACTACCCAAATATAATAGAATCTAAACCATAAATCCTCCCTATAAAAAGGTTACATCATTAAATCAAAAAATTTCCCAGGTTATCTAACCTTTAACACAAGTTAAGTGTGGAAATAAAAATAGTTACATCACATCATTTAAATAAAGTTTATCAACATAAAAGCCAATAAATTACAAGTCTTCATCACTTTTACATTTTTCCTTTCCCTTTGTTTGTGGTAGGTTCATCGACCTTCTCAACCTTAGCTGCAATAATTATATTTATGCAAGAGTGAGCAAAATAAATGCTAACTAGATATAGCAATGAACATCGAGAGAATAATAACTACCAATGAATAATCTCATCAGAACTGAATAATACTCTATCAATGATAACCAAAAATTGGAATCAAAATATGAAATATATCTGAGGGTCATAGGACCACGAACTATGTCCAAGGTTATAAGTAATCTTCAAACTTTATCCTAAACAGTTATACTGTAAGGACTTCGCGTACTTAGGGGAATCAGCCCTTCGTACCATGTATTGTGCACAAACATCTAAATGCATCGCGTACCCCTATAATAAGGTTGTTCTTTTCAATTTTAGAGTACAAGTTCGCACCAAAGAAAGTTGGGTTTGTATAAACTTCAAGGGTAATTTAGAGTTTAACGATCATCAACTAAAGGATTAGTTGAATCAACAAAGTTTGATAACACTATGGTTGATCAATAACAACATAATATGGAATGATTAAGAATCATAGGTTAACCAACTATATATTAAACTCATTATTGGAAACAACTAAAAAGCATAAGCATTGAATAAAATAGTAAACATTTCTTGAACAATCTTAAGCTAAGACTATGATCTTGTCAAATTAGAAATTGAATTATTGAACATACATTAACTAATAACAAGCTGAAAACAAAGATTACTCAACATGATAGTAAATTATGTAAAGTAAATGGACTGTGATAGCTCAATGTTAGTGACTGTTAGTTAAAGATGTTGCATTCACTATAAAGGAATGAAGCTAAAGAAACTTGCTTAACTATAAACAAGTTAGAATAAATCAACAATGATTAGAATTCAAAACTTGCTCGAATAACGTTAGGGTTAGAGCTTGCTCAAATAAAGTTTAAGGATAAAAGAATTTGCTTAATTAATGTTTAGGGTAAGGAACTTGCTCAAAGTAAAAAGGTAAGGTTTAGAAACTTGCCTCGTGTGTAAGCTATAAATTATAACTCACGTTCACCTACACATTTTATTAGAATCACAATATCTATTAGATATACTAACATCCACTTCCAAATTAAAACTCATTCATAGTTAAACTTGTTATTTTAGTACAAGTTTCCATTCACGCCACATACACTTCAGAAATCTTAATATTAGATTTAAAACACTTATTTACTAATTCACGTGTTCAATAAATCACAACATGTCATTTTCATGACTTACTAATTTTACACTTTAGAATTACCAACTACATGATACAAATCTATTTTTAATCACTTCATTACATGTTTATCACATTAACACATCATTAGACTAAGTTACGATAGGTTTCAAGGTCAGCAGAAGTAACAGACCTCACTATCTCTGATCAGGGTATGGCGCAACTGCGCCATACTTATGCCTGGGATCAGAGCGCAGCTGCGCCATTTTTGGCTTTGACACCAGCGCAGTAGCGTTGGTGGGTAGATAGAAACTTCGCAGACTACTATAACAATTCTGTTTAGCCCAACTTACACGGATTTCATCCACAAAACAGTAAATTAATCACACCCAAATACTATAAAACTCACATATACATGATTCCTCGCATATATACTAACTTAGAACAATTAAACAATAACTTCAACTATTTTAAATCCTTAAATTTCATGTTTTAAACCAAAAACTCTATTTTTGACATTCTTGACAAAAATTAACACTGTGACCTCAACAATACACCAAATTAACTCATTCAAACTATGTTCTCTTCGTTTCTTACCGAATTAACATATCCAAGGTTCAATTTGTAGATTAGTTTACAGATTGGTACTTTCACAAGCAATATATATAAACATACATTTAAAATAATTTTTCTTTCTTTTAACGTAATTAGCATAACAATTCTTGTCTAAACACTTGTTCTAATCATCACAAACACATACAATCACAAGTAATCAGTTGTATAACAACAATTCAAAAAAATTGAATTCACAAAACTTAGGAATTATGTCGTAAAACATATATATGTATATATATGTGTATGTGTGTGTGTGTGTGTATATATATATATATATATATATATAAGGTATGTAAAAATACCTTCAATTACTCAAACAATCCTTGCTAAACACCAATAATTTCTTTGGAATACTCAGACTTTTCTCTCAAACTCTCTCTCAAATTATCTGTATTCTTCTTCTCTCTTTTCTTCTTAGGCTTAAGCCAAAAGCTTTTCACGTAAAAACAACTCAAGTCAACGCCCAAACCCAAACATCTAAAACTGACGTTATAATAAATATAATAATAAATTATTGGTTACCAAAATTTAATATATATTATTTATATATTATTTATATTATTTATTATAATAAAAATTCAAAATTCAAAATTCATAAGGCTGTGTTTGGATAAAACTAAATAAAATAAAGACTTAATATTTTAAGCCTTATTTGGTAAACCCATTTTAAACTCCTTTAATTTATTTTAATAAATCATTTTTACTACAACTTATAATGCCATATTATTTCTTTGGATTCTCCATTTTTGTAATTAGTTAAATAAACTAATTACAACATACTAAATAAATTTTCCACTTAATCCAATTATCACAAAATTATAATCTCATTATAATTTTATTTAATAAATTAACATATCACTTTTATTATTAAATTAAAACAACAATATAACCATTCATGTAATCTTTAACAACTATTTAACTATTAAATTAATTTAGAGTTTTATCTAATAAATTTAATTCATAAATACCTACAAACAACAACTATAGCAATAACATATTTATTAAAACATTCAAATAATTTAATAAATATTTTAAATTACAAATAAAACATTGGATTGTTACATACGCCATAGCCAGAACAGAGGCAGTGAAGTCTGTTGATTGCGCAGACTTTAAAAACTCATTATAACCTAGTCTAATGAAGTTGTTAATGTGATGAGCATGTAATAGAGATACTATAATAGATTTGTATCATATGTGTCATAATTTCAAAGTTGTAAAAATTAGTAAGTCGTGAAAACTTTACGTTGTGATTTATTAATCTAGAGTTGGTGACTATGTGTTGTAATTCTATGACTTGTGTTTTCTGAAGTGTATATAGTATTAGTGATTTGAAACTGGGACTAAAGTAACAAGTTCAATTAAAATGAGATTAAACTTGAAAAGTGGATGTTAGTGTATCTAATATATGTTGTGATTCTAATAATATGTGTAGGTGAACGTGAGTTGTAAATTATAGCTTACACACAGGGCAAGTTCTTTACCCCTAAACTTTATTTAAGCAAGTTCTTTACCCCTAAACTTTATTTAAGCAAGTTCTCTAACCCTAATTTTATTTGAGCAAGTTTTGAACTCTAATCTTTGTTTGATTTACCCTAACTTGTTTATAATTAAGCAAGTTTTTCTAGTCTTATTCTCTTTATAATGAATGCAAGTTCTTGAACTCAAATCTCTAATTGAGTTGTCCTATCTCATTTACTTTACACAAGTTTCTAATCTTTATTGTTATATTGAGAAAGTTTCGTTCTCATCTTATTATTCATTAATGCATGTTCAATAATTTAATTCTTTATTCGACAATATTATAGCCTTAGCTTAATATTGTTCAAGCAAGGTTTCTTGTATTACTCAATGCGTATGCTTTCTAGTTTGTTTCTAAGCCTGACTTCGATATATATAGTGTTGGTTCACCTATGATTCGTAATTATTCCACATTATATTGTTATTGATCATTCAAAATGATATTGAACTTTGCTTATTCAACTAATCCTTAGTTAATGATTGTTAAACCCTAAATTACCCTTGAAGTTTATCCAAACCAAACTTTCTTTGGTGCGGACTTGTACTCTAAAACTGAGAAGAACAACCCTATTTATAGGGGAATTATTTACGCAATGCGTTTAGATGTTTGTGCACAATACATGGTACGAAGGGCTGATCACCCTAAGTATGGGGAGTCCCTACAGTCTTAGGACTGTTTAGGTTTAAGTTGAAAGATTACTTATAACCTTAGACATAGTTCGTGGTCTTGTGACACTCAGATATATCTCATAGTTTGATTTCAGTTCTTGATTATCATTGATAGAGTATTATTCGGTTCTATTAAGCCTATTCATTGGCAGTTATTATTTCGTTGTTATTCATTGTCATTTGCAAGTGAGCATTTATTTTGCTCACTCTTGCATATATATAATCATTACAGCTAAGGTTAAGAAGGTCGATGAACCTACCACTAGCAAAGGGAAAGGAAAAATGAACAAGTGTTGAAGACTTGTAATTTATTGACTTTTGTGATGACATATTTTATTTTAAATGATGTGATGTAACTATTTTAATTTTCCGCACTTGATGCATGTTAAAGGTTAGATAACCTGGGAGACTTATTGATTTAATTATGTAACCCTTTTAATGGGAGGATTTATTGTCTAAATTCTATTTTATTTTGGTAGTTGAATATGAATGAATGGAACGTGAGCACCAAGTCTTGTGGGAATGAAGTACCCAGATTTGGGGTCACAATTATTAATTTGTTAGATAAAATTATAATTTATATTGAAATTATAATTTTATGATTATTTGAGTTATGAAGCAATTTCATTTATGTGGCTATACGATTTAATAAGTTGATGTTAACTTTAGTTAAATTTGAATATCAGAATTTAACTAAATAAAGTGTGACCATTAAACCATATAGCAAGTGATTTATTAAAATAAATTAAAAGAGATTTAATGTAGTTTTACTAAAAAAGACTTAGGGCTTGTTAATCCTTATTTTTTTAATTTTGTTTTGCCAAACAAGCCTTAGTGACTTTTGATTTTTTTTTTTTAAATGTAACTGACATGTTATTAAGGTGATATTATATTATACGCCAGTTTATATATTATATTTTTAGTTTACGTGGAGTTATATTATATATTAGTTACGTTAGTTTTCTAAGTCAGTTTAGTATAGAGAGAAGAAGAAGAAAAATAGAGAAAAAAGTGAGAGCTCTAGAAAAATTGAGAGAATAGTTGGAAGTTTTGGGAATCAAGAGAGGATTAACAAAGTAATTCTCATCATTTGATAAGGAATTAAGGTAGAAATCTAACTCTTTATTTTTAGTTTTTGGTGTTCTTAAGCTTTCGTGAAAAATTCTCTAGAAATAAGTTTTTGTGAATGATTCTTGAAAATATGGTGTTATATATGTTAATAGATGTTTATAAATTATTTAATACCGTTTATTCATGAGTTAGAGTAATCAAATTCGTAGAAAGATGTTTAAAAGTGAAGATATTGAATTACTGTGATATATATATATATATATATATATATATATATATATATATATATGACTTATGTGATGTTAAAGTTAATGTTCAATTTGTATGATAAATCATAAATTATTTCTTGAATGTGTTAATTTATGAAAAAACAAAAATAAAGTAATTTAAACGGATTGTTCTGGTGTAATAACAAATTTTTAGTGATTACTTTTGCTAAGGATGTCTAAAAATGGAGTTTTTGCAAAAATATGGAATTCAAAGGATTCAATTCAATTGTTATTGTTGTTTTGATGTTTTAAATCAATGTATACATGCTGGGTAACATTTATATGAAGTTTATGTAATTTGGGTGTATTCAATTTGTTGTTTAAATAGTGAAATTCGTGAGTTTGGGTTTGAACAGAGCTGAAAAATAGTCTGCGTTGTTTCTGTCTGCACACCAGCGTAGCTGCGCTGGTGTCAAAAGCAGAAACAGTGCAGCTGCGCTATAGCGCAGCTGCGCCTATCCCAAGGCTTTGAGCAGTGCAACTGCGCTAGACCCAGAACAGAGACAATGACGAGATGTTATTTGTTCAATCACTTAAACTTAGTCTAATCTAGTTTAAAGTTCATGATAATTTGTTAGGCTTATATTAATATATTATAACAAATTGTTCGTGTGTAATTGATGATTTTAAGTTGTGAAAATTTATAAATTATACTTTAAGCTACTATTGTAAAGCTTTATTTTGTGATTAATGAAGTTGAAATATTATCTAAGAAAGAACTTTAGATTGGTTAAGTTTTATCAATTTACGAAATCAGAATTCAAGTTAGGTTGACAAGTTATATAAAAGTGTAAGTTGAATCTATGAGATTAATATTGTGTGGCTAAAGTTGTGTTACGATATTAATGGAATGTTTAGGTTGTTCGGGAAGCGTGAGTTATAATTGTGTAGCTAACGTACAAGGCAAGTCTTCTATCCCTACTCTTACATTACACAAGTTTCTTGAATCTTTAATTCAGTTGAGCAAGTTTCTGAACACTAATCTTTATTTGAGATTATCCTACCTTGTTTATAATGATGCAAGTTTGTTAATATGTTTTTGCTTATAAAGCACACAAGTTCTTGAATTCTATTGAGCAAAATTCTTAACTCTGTTTCCTTATTGGAAATTGTAACCTTAGCTTACCATTTTTGTTCAAGCAAGGTTGATTATATCTTGTCAATGCTTTGAACTTTATTCTTAAAGCCTGACTTTGATGCAATACAATATTCATTTATGTTTCATAACTACCTTGAATTATGTTGTTGTCGAACCTTTGCATTGTCATTACACTTTTGATTCAACTAATCCTTCGTTGATGTTCGTTGAACTCTAAATTACCCTTGAAACTTATCCAAACCAAACTCACATTGTTGCGGACTTGTATGTTAAAATTGAGATGAACAACCCTATTATAGGGGATTATTTACGCGGAAGCGTTTAGATGTTTGTGCACAATATATGGTATAAAGGGTTGATCCCCCTAAGTATGGGAGTCCCTACTGTCTAATGACTGTTAAGGTTTAAGCTGAAAATTATTTATAACCTAGGATATAGTTCATGGTCTTGTGACCCTCAGATGATTTCTAGTATCAGTTCTTGGTTATCGATATTAAAAAATGTTATTCAATTCAATTGAGATGATTCATTGCCAGATATTTTGTCCTTTCAAGTGAGCATTTATTTTTCTCACTGTTGCATATATAACCATTGCAACTAAAGTTGAGAAGGTTGACGAGCCAACCACTAGTAAAGGAAAAAGGCAAGATGAATAAGTGTTAAAGACTTGTTAATTTGTTGAGAATTATGTTTTCATACTTAATTTTAATTATGGGAAGTTTTATTGCTTAAATTTTATTATATTTGGGTAGTTAAAAATGAATATTTAGATAGTGAACACCAAATCATGTGGGAATGAAGTACCCAGATTTGGGGGTGGCACATAACTTGTCTCATTTTCTTAGGCTATTCAAAGTTACCCATTTAATGAGTTTTGGACCAAAGACTCCCAAACCTAACGGCTTTAGGGCACAAGGTGTTAAGACACCCCTTCGGGTTTATTGGATCGAGTAGCAAAGGCCACACTTTGAGGCAAGTCAGACACTCACTCTATTTGCTCCTCGCCTGAGCCCACGAAAGGTCTATTTTGTTAAGCTCTAAATTACCCATGTAGCGAGTGTTGGGATGGTGACTCCCAAACCAGATGGTTTTAGGGCACCAGGTGTAAAAACACCCCTCAGGCTTAATGATAAGTGGGTTTTATACCCACGAATCTTATCCTAATCCAAGCTTAATCGGTGTAATTCTTCGCGTTTATGTGTTTGTTTGTACTTGTTTCATGTTATTTCATTGTGTAAGTATGGTGGTGTTGCATTTGATCAAAAAGGATGGAGTTATGTTGCATTTTGGCAAGATTTGAGCAACAAATGATGTAAGACCCCAGATTTTATCTAATAAAAGTATTCAATTTTTCTTATAATTACTATTCAGTAAATGATTAAATTGATAAATGTTAAAGTTAAGGGTGATATATGATTTTTTTTTCAAAATACACAAGTGGTTATAAAATATTCATTGTTGTCGGGGAATATTCGTTTGGTCGTGGAATATTCTTTCTATCGGGGAATATTCGTACGACGGCACAGACATTTGTGGGCCCCATAACAGAATAACTGTCGGATGAAGATAACGATAAAAAATTGAGTTTTTATAATTAACGGCGTAGTTGTTACCGTTAACACTGTTGGAATACCCGGTGATTAAAATACAGTAATACGCGTTATTGCACAGTAGCACACGGTATTGCACAGTATTTTTGAAATTATTGATTCTTACGTAAGAAGGCACAACTGAATAATTGTCACAGTAATTACTGTTCAATTTTTTATTTTATTGATTCAATAATTGCTGCGTTGATATTTTATATTATTGTTATTTCAATAATTGTTACTGCATAGTATTTTCCATTATCAGATCAATAATTCATATTATTTGAATAATATTATTAGATAGCATTATTGGCAATGTCTAGAAAGTTCTGTCTAAGGAGAGGTTTGGTCATTTAATTGCGCGCCAATAAGGAGAAATTCTTATTGGAAAGCCCCCTCTTTCCTGGGAACGACCTGGTTGTCATAAATATGATTCTGTAATATTATTTGTGAATAATTAATTATTTATGTGGATATAAATGAGGGATATATTTTTGAGGTTAAAAAAGAAGGAGTTAATGTTGAGCTGTTTTATCTGTATTTTTGTCGGAACGGAGGTATTGAAAATCAAATTAGGGTTTTAGAGATATTTTGCGAGGGTTATAATTTTTAATCCGACCGTTGGATCGTGGTAATATTTGGATATGTTATACATATATAAGTTGAGTATATGTCCACAAATTTTGAACCGTTAAAAATGAACGTATGATTTGTTATGAATTTTACGAGATGACTGGTTCAGAAATTGTTGAATTTTCGGAGTTAATCATTTTGGTGGAAAATTCTAGAATTGGTGGGCCCCACTCTTGGTTGGTGAAGAAATGTGCTGAGATTTTTTTATTCAAATGTGGGGGGTGGGAATAGTAGCAGGTAAAGCAATCAGGTTGCAGGTTAAGTCTGCTTCGGCGTGCTAACATTTTCCTATAAATAGAGAGCTAAGTTAGAATTGAAAATCACACCAGAATTCATAAGTTTTCTCTCTTTTTCTCTCTAGATTATTGAGTGTATTTTGTGAGTATTTAGATACTTGGTGAGTTGCTATTCAGCAGTGCAAGTTTCCTTCAGTGTCATATCCGATATCCAGTCAGAAGTGCTGCTCTTTTGAGGTAAGGGATAGTAAGAGATTTTAAGGGTTATTATGTTTTTAAGTTCGTAATTCTTCTGACCTTCAAAAAATTCTGGAAAAAATTTGAAATAATATTTTGATGAGTTTTATTAATTGTGTCCAAAAATGGTGATTTTTGGATGTATAGATTAAGAGTTATGAATTTTACGGGAAAAGACTATTTTAAAAGTAACCGCTTATAACTCCTTGTGGTTAACTCTAAAATTGATAAAATTTTTATTAGAAGTATATCTATATAATATTAGTGTACCCTGTGAATTTCAGAATTTTTGGATAAAAGTATAATTTATGATAAATGTCTAAATATTCGGCGGTTTTGGCCATATAAAAAATAGTAAATGAGTTTTAAAAATTCTGAGAAAAATATATGTTCAATATGGGACTATATTATGCTAAATCTCAGAAAAAAAATATTTTTAGAACTGATTTGGTATTTTTCATTAAAATAGACTAGTTATGAGTAAATGAATTAAATATGTTTTGTGAAGTAAGAGAATTGGAAAATAGGATTTTATGGCTTGAGAATCCTATATGAGGTATATGTAGATTTTTGATGAGAGTTTTGATTATTGGTGATGAAATCTTATGAGTTTGGAATTTTAGGATGATTAAATGTATTATTTAGTAAAGTGTAAACAATTAAAATAAATTATTTATAAGTTTAAGAAATATTATTCTTTCAATATCATTATACCGAAATATTGGTATATATTTTATTGTAGAATTTTTACCTTTTTGTGTTGGATTTACTATTCACGAGTTACTATTCACGAGTTACTATTCATGATAAAATTGGTTTCTTTTTCTAACCAAATTATAGTTGATTTATGAATATTACTCTTAAGATTAAATCTAGATGTTTTGATTATATTGATTTTACTATTATATATGATATTTTTATAATCCTGGTGAAGAAATTTCTCTTTGACTTAAGTGTAAAGATGGGTAGATTTTTTGGTATGATCATGACTATGGGTTCCCTTTAGCCAGTAGTGCAAAATTGAATTATTGACTGGTATGATCATGACCATTGAATTTATAATTGAATATATTTAGCTTACGTGCAAAGGTGAAATGATCAATATGATTATAATTATTGTTTATATAAATTCAGAAATGATTATATATTTCTCTGAGATATTAATATCTTTGGCCTGTAGTGCAAAGATGAACTGTTGTTGAATATCTTTGACCTGTAGTACAAAGATGAATTATTGATGAATATCTTTGGCCTGTAGTGCAACGATGAACTGTTGTTGAATATCTTTGGCATGTAGTGCAAAGATGAATTATTGATGAATATCTTTGGCCTGTAATGCAAAGATGATCTGTTGTTGAATATCTTTGGCCTGTAGTGCAAAGATAGTTTGTTGATGAATATCCTTGGCCGTAGTGCAAAGATGGATTTATTAGCATGATTATGAACATGAACTGTGATTTGGTATAACCATGATATTTGATGTTTCAGGTAAAGACAGGTGACAAAAATATTCTTCGTCTTGGGAGCGAAGAAAAATTTAGAATCACAATTATGATTATGAGTTATTCATATGATTGTGGAAAGGAACTGTTGAGTGATGTTACAGGGATAAAATATTGTTGGTGAATTTTTAACATTGAGAAGATAATAGACTTTATAGTCTATTTGACTCTTCTAATGGATTGTTCGTTCCGCTGCAACTATGGTTGAAATTTTTATCATCTACCCTATGTTCTAAATCTCTGATTTATTACTGATGAAGATTATTGATAATTTATTTATCTTTAGTCATAATATTATTTACTGGGCTAGTTGTGCTCACCCTTTTGTTTCATAATTCCTTTCAGGTAATAAGAGTGTAGCTGGGTCGAGCGGGGCTAACAAGGGAATAGAACGGTGGTCATCATTTAGTAGTTATATTTGGTGAAGAAAATAGGGTGAGGCGAACCAAACATTGGAAGGGTGTTTTGTCACTATCATACAAGATGTCTAATGACATACAACCTCGTGTCATCATAAGACAGGGTTGTGCTCATCCACTTGCTGAGTATATCTACGAGCACTACCTATATAATCTTGCTGTTTGTTTGAAGTATAATTCACGATTAAAGACAGTGGAGATAATGATAAGTCAAGAGAAGACTCACCATTGGGAAGAATATGATAGTAATCTTCTCATTTTTCTTTGGGGTCTATTGGGTCAACCAAGGATAATTCTGTGGCCATATGATATCTATCATAACCTAGACGCATGGCGTCCCATGTACGAAGGTTTCCTTGAGCACTTTCCAAAGATTCTAATTTCTAAAACAGTTTTTGACTATACCTTTATGTAAGGTGTTATTGTGAGGTGCTGTCCACGGTTGGGACATGAGTCACATTTGGTATATATTTGTATCCAAACTCACAGCATATATGTTGTTGTATTTTGCACGACAATTGTTGTAATAAAGTTGTAGTTATTTTCTGTACCATGTATTTGGCGACTCAGAATAGGTTGGATGGAATGGACCTATTTTGGGGTCGTTATATTTTGGTATTAGAGCTTAGGGATATGATCTCTGGCGGAGATCGGGAAATAGAACTAGGAGGGGAGAGATGAGTAAATCCTTCACTAGTGTGTCCAACCTAAGCTTATTTGTTAGTCAGTCATAATATCGGGATATTATGTGATATGTTAATTTGTTAAATTTACCCTTGTTTTGAAGTTATATTCTAGAATGATATCTAAAATACATGAGATGAGCAATGAAGAAATCATGATGACAGGGAAGATGGAATCTGAAATGAAAGCAAGGTATTCTCAACTCTTTGAAATACCAGGTACGTAAATTTCGGGGACAAAATTTTATAAGGAGGGGAGATTGTAAGACCCCGAATTTTATCAAATAAAAATATTCAATTTTTCTTATAATTACTATTTAGTAAATGATTAAATTGATAAATATTAAAGTTAAGGGTGATATATGAATTTTTTTTCAAAATACACAAGTGGTTATAAAATATTCATTGTTGTCGGGGAATATTCGTTTGGTCGTGGAATATTCTTTCTGTCGGGGAATATTCATACGACGGCGCAGACATTTGTGGGCCCTATAACAGAATAACTGTCGAATGAAGATAATGACAAAAAATTGAGTTTTTATAATTAACGGCGTAGTTGTTACCGTTAACACTGTTGGAATACCCGGTGGTTAAAATACAGTAATACGCGTTATTGCACAGTAGCACACGGTATTGCACAGTATTTTTGAAATTATTAATTCTTAAGTAAAAAGGCACAACTGAATAATTGTCACAGTAATTACTGTTCAATATTTTATTTTATTGATTCAATAATTACTGCGTTGATATTTTATATTATTGTTGTTTCAATAATTGTTACTGCACAGTATTTTCCATTATCAGATCAATAATTCATATTATTTGAATAATATTATTAGATAGCATTATTGGTAATGTCTAGAAAGTTCTGTCTAAGGAGAGGTTTGGTCATCTAATTGCGCGCCAATAAGAAAAAATCCTTATTGGAAAGCCCCCTCTTTCTTGGGAACGGTCTGGTTGTCATAAATGTGATTCTGTAATATTATTTGTGAATAATTAATTATTGATTCATATGATAAGGTAATATTTATTTTATGTGGATATAAATAAGGGATATATTTTTGTGGTTAAAAAAGAAAGAGTTAATGTTGAGGTGTTTTATCTGTATTTTTGTCGGAACGGAGGTATTGAAAATCAAATTAGGATTTTTTTGAGATATTTTGCGAGGGTTATAATTTTTAATCCGACCGTTGGATCGTGGTAATATTTGGATATGTTATACATATATAAGTTGAGTATATGTCAACAAATTTTGAACCGTTAAAAATAAATGTATGATTTGTTATGAATTTTACGAGATGACTGGTTCAGAAATTGTTGAATTTTCGGAGTTAATCATTTTGGTGGAAAATTCTAGAATTGGTGGGCCCCACTCTTGGTTGGTGAAGAAATGTGCTGAGATTTTTTTATTCAAATATGGTGGGTGGGAATAGTAGCATGTAAAGCCATCAGGTTGCAGATTAAGTCTGCTTCGGCGTGCTAACATTTTCCTATAAATAGAGGGCTAAGTTAGAATTGAAAATCACACCAGAATTCATAAGTTTTCTCTCTTTTTCTCTCTAGATTATTGAGTGTATTTTGTAAGTATTTAGATACTTGGTGAGTTGCTATTCAGCAGTGCAAGTTTCCTTCAGCGTCATATCCGATATCCAGTCAGAAGTGCTGCTTTTTTGAGGTAAGGGATAGTAAGGGATTTTAAGGGTTATTATGTTTTTAAGTTCGTAATTCTTCTGACCTTCAAAAAATTCTGAAAAAAATTTGAAATAATATTTTGATGAGTTTTATTGATTGTGTCCAAAAATGGTGATTTTTGGATGTATAGATTAAGAGTTATGAATTTTACGGGAAAAGACTATTTTAAAAGTAACCGCTTATAACTCCTTGTGGTTAACTCCAAAATTGATAAAATTTTTATTAGAAGTATATCTATATAATATTAGTGTACCCTGTGAATTTCAGAATTTTTGGATAAAAGTATAATTTATGATAAATGTCTAAATATTCGGCGGTTTTGGCCATATAAAAAATAGTAAATGAGTTTTAAAAATTCTAAGAAAAATATATGTTCAATATGGGACTATATTATGCTAAATCTCAGAAAAAAAATATTTTTAGAACTGATTTGGTATTTTTCATTAAAATGGACTAGTTATGAGTAAATGAATTAAATATGTTATGTGAAGTAAGAGAATTGGAAAATAAGATTTTATGGCTTGAGAATCCTATATGAGGTATATGTAGATTTTTGATGAGAGTTTTGATTATTGGTGATGAAATCTTATGAGTTGGAATTTTAGGATGATTAAATGTATTATTTAGTAAAGTGTAAACAATTAAAATAAATTATTTATAAGTTTAAGAAATATTATTCTTTCAATATCATTATACCGAAATATTAGTATGTATTTTATTGTAGAATTTTTACCTTTTTGTGTCGGGTTTACTATTCATGAATTACTATTCACGAGTTACTATTTATGAGTTACTATTCACGAGTTACTATTCATGACAAAATTAGTTTCTTTTTCTAACCAAATTATAGTTGATTTATGAATTTTACTCTTAAGATTAAATCTAGATGTTTTGATTATATTGATTTTACTATTATATATGACATTTTTATAATCTTGGTGAAGAAATTTCTCTTTGACTTAAGTGTAAAGATGGGTAGATTTTTTGGTATGATCATGACTATGGGTTCCCTTTGGCCAGTAGTGCAAAATTGAATTATTGACTGGTATGATCATGACCATTGAATTTATAATTGAATATCTTTAGCTTGCGTGCAACGGTGAAATGATCAACATGATTATAATTATTGTTTATATAAATTCAGAAATGATTATATATTTCTTTGAGATATTAATATCTTTGGCCTGTAGTGCAAAGATGAATTATTGATGAATATCTTTGGCCTGTAGTGCAAAGATGAACTGTTGTTGAATATCTTTGGCCTGTAGTGCAAAGATGAATTATTGATGAATATCTTTGGCCTGTAGTGCAAAGATGAACTGTTGTTGAATATCTTTGGCCTGTAGTGCAAAGATGGTTTGTTGATGAATATCCTTGGCCGTAGTGCAAAGATGGATTTATTAGCATGATTATGAACATGAACTGTGATTTGGTATAACCATGATCTTTGATGTTTCAGGTAAAGACAGGTGATGAAAATATTCTTCGTCCTGGGTGCGAAGAGAAATTTAGAATCACAATTATGATTATGTGTTATTCATATGATTGTGGAATGGAACTGTTGAGTGATGTTACAGGGATAAAACATTGTTGGTGGATTTTTAACATGGAGAAGATAATAGACTTTATAGTCTATTTGACTCTTCTAATGGATTGCTCGTTCCACTGCAACTATGGTTGAAATTTTTATCATCTACCCTATGTTCTAAATCTCTGATTTATTACTGATGAAGATTATTGATAATTTATTTATCTTTAGTCATGATATTCTTTACTGGGCTAGTTGTGCTCACCCTTTTGTTTCACAATTCCTTTCAGGTAATAAGAGTGTAGTTGGGTCGAGCGGGGGTAACAAGGGAATAGAACGGTGGTCATCATTTAGTAGTTATATTTGGTGAAGAAAATAGGGTGAGGCGAACCCAACGTTGGAAGGGTGTTTTGTCACTATCATACAAGATGTCTAATGACATACAACCTCGTGTCATCATAAGACAGGGTTGTGCTCATCCACTTGCTGAGTATATCTACGAGCACTACCTATATAATCTTGCTGTTTGTTTGAAGTATAATTCACGATTAAAGACAGTGGAGAAAATGATAAGTCAAGAGAAGACTCACCATTGGGAAGAATATGATAGTAATCTTCTCGTTTTTCTTTGGGGTCTATTGGGTCAACCAAGGATAATTCTGTGGCCATATGATATCTATCATAATCTAGACGCATGGCCTCCCATGTACGAAGGTTTCCTTGAGCACTTCCCAAAGATTCTAATTTCTAAAATAGTTTTTGACTATACCTTTATGTAAGGTGTCATTATGAGGTGCTGTCCACGGTTGGGACATGAGTCACATTTGGTATATATATTTGTATTCAAACTCACAGCATATATGTTGTTGTATTTTGCACGACAATTGTTGTAGTAAAGTTGTAGTTATTTTCTGTACCATGTATTTGGCGACTCAGAATAGGTTGGATGGAATGGACCTATTTTGGGGTCGTTACAAAGGAGGTTCAAGCAAAGTCAGTTTGCAGAAGGCTAGCCTGCCGGGGTGGGTCCATTTTAGCTTTACACCCCCGCCGAGGTGCGGGGACTTCATTCTAGTTGACAGTAGCCTAGCCCGCTGGGGCAGGCGTTTTTCAAGTGTATACCCTCGCCGAGACGGGGGGTGCCGAATCGTGCTAGTCCTGGTTTGCTTCAAACTCTACTGCGACTTGGATGTTAAGTGATGGCATGGCGTATGGACTCAAAAAGAGATGGGACTTTGACCAAAACTCAAGTGTTGGATAAATATTGTGCAATAAACAACAAAATCATCATCATGCGAAGCAATTAATTGAGATTAAGGACATAATTGGATATTGAGCATTGGAGTGAAGAATTTGAAGAACTTTCGTATCGATTGCGGATTAAGGCTAAAGTGAAGGGTGTTCTGTGTTATTCTTCTTCTTTAGTTTTATATTTGTAATTAATATGATGTTATCTTTAATTTACTCAGTTATTATTTCATTGATGATGAACTAATTTCTTTTTAGGCTTAAGACGGATCTTTAAGTGGAACGATGATTATGTAATCTATGGTTTTTAGTTTAATAAGCTATTATCCAGTTTATCTATATTAAGTTGAGCTTGAATTTATGAATTGCCTGATCAACAGTTCTTTGTGCATTTATATGAACTCGAGAGATGAAATACGAATCTATACATAGTTAATAGAGCATGTGTTCTTGAATTTTGTGAATGAACTAAATCTTGATGAATGTTAAGGTAGAGATATGCTTGACATCGCATGTAATCGGATAAAGAACTTGAACTTAAACCTTCTTTAATTGTAATTCACATTGAGATATAGTGAGTTAGTTGATTAAGGTGTTTAACTTGATTCTATCTTAATTATGGATTGAAGTTAATAAGGCATTAGTACATCGAGAGGTGGCTAGTGCTACATACATGTTCTTGATTAATAAACTGGGATAGTGAGTTAAATTGGAATAAAGGTGAAATAATTAGAGTGATGCTTAGGGTGAAGTCGAAAGCCTAATTATCCATTATTTGTTTGAAAATTTAGTTTTTAGGGTTTGTTGATTGTTTGGTGATTTGTGATATTTTTAAATTCTTTAGTTACAAACTTGAAATTGATTAGTTTAATAAAATTAGGATTAATAGAAGATTGGTAATTGTGAGGGTTAATTTCTTACTAAGTCTTTGTGGGAACGATACTCTACTTAGTATTATATTACTTATTGACCACGTATACTTACGTGCTGTGTGTAACTAGATTTTACCCAACAAGTTTTTGGCGCCATTGCCGGGGACTTTAGTATAGATTTTAATATTTTGCAATATCAGTTTAATTAGTCTAGTTTTACTTAAACATTTTTGTTTTTATTTTGTTCGGCTTATTTCAGGATTTTAAAGTTGGATTATGCAAACTCGATCCAAAAATCCAGACTTGCTTCTTTTTGAGGACAACATTGAAAGACGCTTTGAAAGGCTAAGTAAGTGGATTAAGGAAACAAGGGATGACTTTGAAAATTCTGAGAAAGAAGAAGCAATGGCTGCCAAAGACCAGAAAGTGTTGAGGGACTTTACTACACCCAAGGTGACTGAGCTGCAGTCGAGTATCACCAGGCCAGCTATAGCTACGAATACATTCGAGATTATGCCTGGGACTATTCAGATGATCCAGAACTCAGTTTAGTTTGGGGGACTTGCAAATGATGATCCTAACGAGCATCTGATCAGCTTTCTGGAAATATGCGACACGCTAAAGTACAATGGGGTGTCGGAAGACGTTGTAAGACTTTGCTTGTTTCCATTCACTTTGCGGGACAAGGCGAAGAGTTGGTTACATTCTCTACTGTATGGATCAATAACTACATGGGATGACCTTGCTCAGAAATTTCTTGCAAAATTTTTCCCACCAGCGAAAACTGCAAAAATGAGGAATGAGATAACTATGTTCGAACAGCAATGTAAGACCCCAACTTATTAATGAATAAAATTAAATTTTCTCTAAATATTATAATGAATAAAAAGGTGTTAATTTGATATAATGCTTTGGTTATGGGTGAAATATGCAAATTTTACAAAATAAGCAAGTGATTATAAAATATTCATTTGTTGTCGGGGAATATTCGTTTGGTCGTGGAATATTCTTTCTGTCGGAAAATATTCGTACGACGGCGCAACCTTGTGTGGGCCCCATAATGGAAAGCAATTGGATGAAGAAAACGACAAGTATAAGTTGTTTATAAATAACGATATAGTTGTTACCGTTAATACTGTTGGAATACCGGTGGTTAAAATGCAGTAGCACACGGTATTGCACCAATTATTGATTCTTACGTAAGAAGACACTACTCAATAATTGTTACAGTAGTTACTGTTCAATATTTTATTTTATTGATTCAATAATAGTTGCGTTGATATTTTATATTATTGTTGTTTCAATAATTTTTGCTGCACAGTATTTTCCATTATCAGATCAATAATTCATATTATTTGAATAATATTATTAGATAGCATTAATGGCAATGTCTAGAAATTTCTGTCTAAGGAGAGGTTTGGCCATCTAATTGCGCTCCATTAAGGAGAAATCCTTATTGGAAAGCCCCCTCTTTCCTGGGAACGGCCTGGTTGTCTTAATTGTGATTCTGTAATATTATTTGTGTATAATTAATTATTGATTTATGATAAGGAAATATTTATTTTATGTAGATATAATTGATGGATATATTTATTTTATGTGAAGGAATTAATGTTGAGGTGTTTTTGTCGGAATGGAGGTATTAAAAATTAAATCATTGTTCTTGAGATATATTGTGTGAGTTATAATTTTTAATCTGACCGTTGGATCGTTGTGATTTTTGGATATGTTATACATATATAAGTTGAGTATATGTCCACAAATTTTGAACCGTTAAAAATGAACGTATAATTTGTTATGAATTTTAGGACGTGAATGATTCGGAAATTAGGTTTATAAATAATTTTGGTGGAAAATTCTAGAATTGCGTGAGCCCACTTTTGGTTGGTGAGAAATGTACTAGAATTTTTATTCCAATGTGGTGGATGGGAATAGTAGTAGGTAAAGCCATTAGGTTGCAGGTCAAGTCTGCTTCGGCGTGCTAATATTTTCCTATAAATAGAGGGCTAAGTTAGAATTGAAAATCACACCAGAATTCATAAGTTTTCTCTCTTTCTCTCTCTATATTATCGAGCGTATTTTGTGAGTATTTAGATACTTTGTGAGTTTTTATTTATCAGTGCAAGTTTCCTTCAGCCTTATACCGATATTCCGAACAGAAGTACTGTTATCTTGATGTAAGGGATGCTATTTTCTTCTTAAATGATATTATTTTCTTCAATATCATTATGCCGAAATATTGGTTTGAACTTTTTATCAAATTTGGAACTTTTTGTGTCAGGGTTACTATTCACGTATACGGCATTATTCACGTATATGACACTATTCACGAATACGACACTATTCATCGAAAACTAAAATTTTTTCTTTTTGTCCAAGATGTCTATTATGGTTACTATCTTTGATTGTATCCATGTTTTGATATATTTTTGAATTCTACTTCACAATTGGTTGTTATGAAGTATTATTACACTTGGATAAACTATAATACGAATCCATAATATTTGTCCTTCTGTCTCACTTGGTTCGTTTTCTTTAAAATATTTTTCATCATCCTTAGTCCTAAATAATGATATTAATGAATATCTTTGGCCTGTAGGGCAAAGATGAATGATTAACTGATGAAATCTTTGGCCCGTAGTGCAAAGATGAACAGGTGTTGAGATGAACATGACCGACTGGTGATATAAATGAATATCTTTGGCCTGTAGTGCAAAGATGAATATTTGATTAAAGATGGTTATTGATTATTGTTACAGGGATAAAATATTGATGATGGACTTTAAAATCTTAGAAGATAGTAAAACTCATTCTCTACTTGGCTCTTCTAATGCTTTGCTGTTTTCGCTGCATTTGTTGATCTAAAACTTGTTGTCTATTATATTTTATTAGATTTTTCCCTGTTGAAGACTAATGATAAGTTGTTGTATATTATCTTAGTCATAATATTCTTTACTGGGCTAGTTGAGCTCACCCTTTTTCTTTTTGTTCCATTTTTTCTCAGGAGGTGAGAATATAGCGAGAACTAGTCGGGGTGTGGAGTGATATTTCTAGTCAGTGATGTTAGCAGTCCTCACTATTTTATTAAATAGTATTTCAATAATTGTAATGATGACTTATTTGAGTGTGAATATTGTCTAGAAGACAATATTTGTATTTAAACTCACAGTATTGTGTTGTCGTATTTTGTGCGACAAGTGTTTTAATAAAATTGTATTTGTTTTTATACCATGTATTTGGCGACTCAAAATGGGTGACGTATACCTATTTTGGGGGCGTCACAAGCAACATGAGGAATCATTGTACGAGGCATGGGAGAGATACAAGAAATTGCTCAAAAAGTGCCCATATCACAGATTGCCTAAGTGGTTGGAGATGAACACATTTTACAACGGACTACATGGGAATCTCAGGACCAGTATTGATGAGCGTCGGAGGGAGCTTTTATGGCAAAGAATTATGATGAGGCATATCATTTGATAGAAACAATGGCTGCTAACAACTATCAGTGGCCCACGACAAGAATGACACAACCTACGATAACTAGAGTGTTAGAGGTAGATGGAGTGACAACATTAACCGTGCAGATTTCAGCACTCTCTAAGAAGTTTGATGTTTGGTCAGAAGTACATACACAGCAAGTTGCAGTTATTTGTGAATTGTGCGCAGGTGAACATCCTACGGATCAATGGGCAATCAACCCAGAATCAGTACAATTTTTGAGTAGCTACAACAGAATTCCACATAATACATACCAAAATGCATATAATCAGGAGAATAGGAATCATCCGAATTTGTCGTGGAATAATAATCAGAATCAACAATTCCCACGACTGTGACACCCCCAAATCAGGTACTTCAAATCCACAGGATTTGATGTTCACTATATAAATATCATCTATCTATCTACCCATAATAAAAGCAAACCATGCAATAGATAAAATTAAATAAATTAATCTTCCCTTATGGGGTTACATCATCTGCATAATAAATAAAATCCCAGGTCACTCTAACATTAAACATCTGTGCGGAATCATAAATAAATAACAAGTATTAAACAACATCAAGTCTGAATACAATTAATAACAACAAGTCTTCTTCATTTGTTAACCTTGCCCTTGCCTTTACTAGTGGAAGGCTCGTCTGATCTTTCGTTCTTAACTGCAATGTTATTATTACGTAAGAATGAGCACGATTGACCACAAGTATAACAATATAATAAAGAAATAATAACATGCGAATAAATTAAAGGCTTTTGAATCAAGAATGAATAACAAGAAACAAAAGAACTTCTGAGGGTCACAAGACCTTGAACTATGTCCTAAGTTGTCAAGTGTTTATACTTGAAACCTTTAACAGTCATAAGACTACGGACTCTTCTTCTCGTACTTAAGGGGATCAACCCTTAGTACCATACTGTGCACAATATCTTAACGCTAACGCATAAGTAATCCCTATACAGGGTTGTTCATCTCAGTTTGACATTAGAGTCCGCACCAAAGGAAGTTTGGTTTGGATAATTCAATAAGGGTTCTGAAATTTAGAACGTTCATCAACTATGGACTAGTTGAATCAATAAGGATTCTCTAGTCTAACAAGGTTCAACAATAAATGATTTTTAAATTGAATAACAATCTCAAGAGGTATACAATAGAATATTTATTGTATAACAGAATCATACTTTACAAAGATAAATAATCTTTAATATAAAAAAATGAACTTGATTAATAATAATGAGAATTTACTCGACGAAATTTATAAACTTGAATAATGATAACAATAAGGTTAGGAAACTTGCCTCGTGCGTAGATTACACGTTAATTAAACACATTCCTTGATTTAATCCTACATATCATTTACGTTCACAATACTGTTCAATTATAATGTAACTAATCATCATAAGTTCACTCCTTTGTCTAAACTTTGGTTATGACTACACTTAGTCAAATTACCACACTTATTATCACATTATATACATTTCATGAACAATAAGTTAACTATGCATTTAATAATTCAATTCACACGTAAATACGTTATTGACATGTTAAGAATCTATTTTAACATCTCATTATACTTCTAACATATTTTTATGTTCATTAGATTAGGTTACTATCACATTCATGGACTTGAACACTTTAAAAAATTTCAATTCTGGACATTCTGCAGAGTGGCGCTGCGGCGCCACTGATAGGCTTACCCTCGGCGCTGCGGCGCTGCAGCTGGACTCTTGGCGTTGCGGCTCGGTGGCACTGTGGCGCGGGTCTTAAAGCGTGGGACTGGAGTCGCGGCGTGGCGAACCAGTAACAGTTCTGCAATTCGCGAAAAATTGCAGAACGTGGCCAAAACCTCCAATTAATTTATTTTGACAGGAAAATAGACATACCCAAACCCTGTGATACACATATAATCACCACATAACCCTTCTAGCATGATTTTAACATATTAAAACACATAAATTGAAGAATTAAAACATCTAATTTACTGTTCTTGGTGTTTTTAAAACTTTTAAACCCAAAACATGAAAATCGACACTGCGGTTTCGTTATAACACCGAATCCGTTCATTTAAAGTTTGGTCTCTTATTTTTAATATATATAATTATATACGAGTGTGAATTTTACGAAACAATATATGTTTGACATATTAAATTTACGTATAAGGGCCATATGGCCATATTTTATACTATGTAATTTTGTAGCAACCATATACGACATGTTTTATGCAACTGATGATATGGTTTACACAATATATATAATCAAATACGATATGATAACATCTTATTACTTGTATCAACACATAATCGTTACTCCTTCTTCCACTACAGAGCTTTTAAAGAACATAAAAGCCATTTTCTAAAAAAAACCTATACGACGTAATAAAAATTGGGTTTAAAGGAATTACCCAGAGTATAGAGTGCAGATTAATGGACAAACCCTTTTTGGATGTTAATTCGAATGCTCAACTCCCAATTTCCTCAACAAATCCTCAAACTCTCTCTGATAATATTCCAGACTTAGCAAATGAAAATAAAGAAGACGTATAAATTAAAAGAAACTAACGCGCTGAGTGGTGGTCAGTTACCCAAAAATGGTTAACTGCTACCAACTCCTCTTAGGGCCTCGTTTGGCTGACAATAAAGGACTCCAAACCATTTAATTTATTAACTCTTTTATCTTATATTTTATTTAATGTCACACCCAATTATAAAATAATCAAATATCTTATTTACTTTAATTTAAATAAAATATGATCATTTCTCATTAATTCACATAGTCACATAATTAAATTTCTCATTTATTAATTATGTCAAATTATTAAATCTCTAATTAATTATTAAATTAATTAAAATAACATTATGCTTATTAAATATTTCATTTAATTCAATAAGCTCACATAAATACATACTTAAATAATAAATATTCTCCACATTAATATAATAAACATAACACATATAATTAAATTAATCTATCACAATTGCATCCATTAATAATTAAATCTAATAATTAAATCATCGAAAATATTTATTTAATTCAATAAATATTAAAAATTAAATTATAAAATCTCGTTCGTCACAACGACCATCGTATCCCCCAGGATTTCAGAATCAACAACAACTAGTTCAACTTCAAGAGAGGAAATCATATTTAGAGGAGTTGCTATCAAAGTATATAACAAGCAACGAGGTAGCCATGAAAAACCAAGCAATAGCCATCAAGAATTTAGAAAATCAGATGGGACAGATAGCGTTGGCATTGAATAACAGGCCTCAAGGAACATTACCAAGTGATACAAAGAAAAATCCGAAAGGTAATCACGAGCAATGTCAGGAAATTATGTTGCGAAGTGGAAAATAGCTTAAGGGTCAGAAAACAGAAAATTCGGTTGCAAAAGAAGTTGAGACAGACAGTGAGAATTAAGTGGTTGAGGACAGACCGGGGGAAGAAAAACAAGTGGAAAAGAACAAGCCAGTTAACGAAATAATTGTTTATCCTCCCCCACCTTTTCAATAAAGAGTCCAAAAGCAGAAATTAGATAAATAGTTTGCAAAATTTTTGGAAGTTTTCAAGAAACTTCAGATTAACATCCCGTTCGTAGAAGCCCTAGAGGAGATGCCAAGTTATGCGAAATTCATGAAAGGGATTTTGTCCAGGAAAAAGAAGTTAGAAGATTTTGAAACAGTGGCATTAACAGAGGAGTGTAGTGCGGTTTTACAGAAAAAGTAGCCACCGAAGTTGAAAGATTCGGGGAGTTTCACCATTCCGTGCATGATTGAAAATATGTCATTCAACAAGTGCTTATGTGATTTGGGGGCAAGTGTGAACCTTATGCCATTATCAGTTTATACAGAATTGGGTTTGCCCGCTCCAAAGCCTACTAACATCTCATTACAGTTGGCGGATAGGACAGTCACTTACCCGAGAGGTATTGTGGAGGACATATTGGTGAAGGTTGACAAGTTTATATTTCCTGCGAATTTCATAATTCTGGATTTTGAGGAAGATAAGAACATCCCAATTATCCCAATTATCTGTTTATATATATATATATATATATATATATATATATATATATATATACATATAGGCTTTGATTGTTTCTTTAGCTTGCTATGTGTGTGGCATACATTTCAGATGGAATGTGCATATTTGGTGGTTAAATGGAATGTCCTGTTACACTATAATCATATAAACACATCCCCTCCATCCTACTATAGTTTTTTATACTTTCCTTTTTAGGGTATAGCACAAATACACTCCTTAAGCGCCAAAAGACTTGTTAATTTCAGCACCCTCAATCCTGCAACAGACAAGACTACAACCATCAGGAATTGCAATGTATTATGTGCATTGATTTTCAAAGTACTAAAGAACAGACCAATCAAAATAGGCAACACAACACTAAAGAACAGAACATAAGCTAGCTTGTTGCTACTGCTAATGTGTTTCATTCTGATTGACTGTTGCTCCTTTTGTGTATCTTCTAATGCTTAAAATGGTGATATGTTGGTACAGGTTAAAATGGTACTGATCTGTTAAGTGTAATGCTCTGTTGGGCTTCTTGCCTTGTAATCTTTTATATGACTGCTAGCTATATAATGTGATGTTTGGTTTGTGGTGTCTGGGTTTGCAACCATGTTATGATATTGTGGCTCCATTCTATGGTTTGCAACCTCTTCATGTTGTTGCTGCTGCTAATGTGTTCCATTTTGCTTGGCTATTGCTCCTTTTGTGCCTTCTAATGATATGTTGTTACGGTGGTCTGTTAACTGTAATGCTATGTTGGGCTTCTTGTCATCATAGGTCTATGCTATATCATGATGGTTGATGGGAGTATCCCATGAGATTTTGTTATTTGTTACTCTTCTTTAAGTTATGTTGAACTGCCTTGTATATTTAAGTTATGTATATTTTGCATTGTATATTTTCATAGGAAAAAATTGTTGAGTTAAAGAAGACTCAGAAATCGACTGGTGAAAGCAGTAGTACAGGACGGAATGATATACTTGCACAAGTTCTTGGACCAGAGCGACATGGTAGACTTCGACAAGGTGGAGTTGGTGACACAGCTACAAACACTTGGGGGCCTCGTGACACAAATAATGAGGTACAACGTGAGAATCAAGAATTGAAAGCTGAGCTGAAAAAGGTGTGGGAAAAAGGAGACGATACTGCAAGGAAAGTGGATGAACTATTATCATTGATGACAGAATTTATGAAGAAGTCATCAGTTCCAAATGCTCATTCCAACAATCAGGTGTTACTCTCTCATTCCACTTATTCTTCAAATTTTTGCTCTATCACTCTGTTTGTATGGATTAACAAGTTCACTTGATAATTAATTTATAGGATCATTACACAGAAAGAGATAATGGTGATATTAGTGGATCAAATAATCCTATAGAGGACCTGTGACATGTCTCGTGCTGCTAAAAATTTGTTAGATGTAACACTATTTTGGTTGAAAAATTGTTATAGATGTGATACTAAAAATATGTTAAATGTGCTACTGGTTATGTACTGTTTTGATACATAGTAACAGTATTTTGGATGGTTGTGTATATTTAGATGATATTATAATTAATAGACTTTATTTGTTTTGTTCTTTTAGTTGTAAATGTTATATTCAGATTGGATGGTTGAATGTAGTTATGCTTCTTAACAGGTAAAATAAATAAGAAATATTATATAACAAATTTTTTGTCACCAAAACAGCTATAGCGACGGCCACGACCGTCGTAATACCTCTTACATTTGCGCAAAATCTCACCTATAGCGACGGCCATGACCGATGCAATAGACCTCAAATCGCGCCAAATCTTACCTATAGTGACGGTCGTCGACTGTCGCAGTAGACCTCGGCTTCGCGCCAAATGTCACCTATAGCGACGGTCTCCGACCGTCGCAGTAGACCAGGGATTCGCGCCAAATTTCACCTATAGCGACGGTCGCCGACCGTCGCAGTAGATCTCAGCCATTCGCGCCAAATCTTCTGTAGCGACGGTCATGACCGTCGCTATATCACTATCCTGACCGTCGGTAAAAAACTTCAAGCGCGTTTTTGTGGAGTTTTCTGGCGACGGTCTGACCATCGCTATAGGTTTTTGCGACGACTTCTATATCGACGGTCATCGACCGTCGCTATAGCCTATAGTGACGGTCTTTTCATCTATAGCGACGGTCGTCGACCGTCGCTATAGCTAGATTTTCTGGTAGTGTCATCGACATACAAAAACGAGAGCTAACGATGACGATCCAAGATTAAGAAGTAAAATTTAATATTTTCAAGGCCATGAAATTCCCTACGGATGAAGAAGAGTGTTTCAGGATGGATATCATTGATCAGATAATCAGCCAAGATATGGGCAAGAGTCTGGTTAACGATCCATTGGAAATGACATTATTGGGAGATGAAGACTTAGATGATCCAGAATTCGTGGACTACTTGCAGATGCTAGACTCCCTGCCATGAGTGAGCAGATTTAGAGCACCCTTTGAACCATTGCACACTGATGAAAAAGCCACAATAAGGATAAAACTGTCTTTGGAGGAGCCACCGACTCTTGAACTTAAGCCACTCCCTAAACACCTCAGGTATGCATACTTAGGCCATTCTAATTCTTTACCTGTTATTATTTCTGCTGCACTTAACGAATTGCAGGAAGAAAAGTTACTGAGAGTGCTTAGGGACCACAAATCGGCTATAGGATGGACAATCGTGGATATCAAAGGAATCAGCCCATCCTTTTGTATGCATAAAATTCTGATGGAAGAAGATGCAAGACCGATAGTGGAGCAACAGAGACGGCTCAACCTAATCATGAAAGAAGTAGTCAAGAAAGAAATCCTGAAATGGTTGGATGCGGGTATCATTTACCCGATTTTAGACAGTAAGTGGGTCAGTCCGGTGCAATGTGTGCCGAAAAGGGGAGGAATGACTGTAGTTAAGAATGATGACAATGAGCTAATTTTGACAAGGACAGTGACTGGTTGGAGGGTTTGCATGTACTGCATGAAGTTGAATAAGGCGACCCGCAAAGATCACTTCCCTTTGCCATTTATCGATCAGATGTTGGACAGATTAGCGGGACATGAGTATTATTGCTTATTCGATGGATATTTGGGTTATAATTAGATCATCATCGCTCCTGAAGATTAAGAGAAAACTATTTTCACGTGCCCATACGGCACATTCGCATTCAGGAGAATGTTGTTCGGTTTGTGTAATGCACCAGCGACTTCCAAAGGTGTATGATGGCCATATTTTCGGACATAGTGGAGAAAAATGTGGAAGTCTTCATGGACGACTTCTCTGTCTATGGGGATGATCTTGATGCATGTCTGGAGAATTTGGTAATAGTCTTACAAGGATGCACAGACACGAATTTGATCCTTAACTGGGAAAAATGCCACTTCATGGTTAAAGAAGGCATAATTTTGGGGCATAAGGTCTTGGCTCAAGGATTAGAGGTTGATAAAGCGAAGCTGGAAATGATTGAAAAACTTCCTCCACCGAGTTCAGTTAAGGGAATTCGAAATTTTTTGGAACATGCTAGGTTCTACAAGAGATTCATAAAGGACTTCTCTAAAATTGCAAAACCTTTGTGCAGTCTTTTAGAGAAGGATTCAGTTTTTAAGTTTGATGAGGAGTGTAAAGTGGCATTCAATGTAAGACCCCGAATTTTATGAAATAAAAGTATTCAATTTTTCTATTCAGTAAATGGTTAAATTGATAAAAATTTAAAGTTATGAGTGAAATATGATTTTTTTTCAAAATAAGCAAGTGGTTATAAAATAATCATTGTTGTCGGGGAATATTCGTTTGGTCGTGGAATATTCTTTCTGTCGGGGAATATTCGTACGACGGCACAGCTATTTGTGGGCCCCATAACAGAATAACTGTCGAAGGAAGAAAATGACAAATTTGAGTTTTTACAAATAACGGCGTAGTTGTTACCGTTAACACTGTTGGAATACCCGGTGGTTAAAATACAGTAATACGCGTTATTGCACAGTAGCACACGGTATTGCACCAATTATTGATTCTTACGTAAGAAGGCACTACTCAATAATTGTTACAGTAATTACTGTTCAATATTTTATTTTATTGATTCAATAATTGCTGCGTTGATATTTTATATTATTGTTGTTTCAATAATTGTTGCTGCACAGTATTTTCTATTATCAGATCAATAATTCATATTATTTAAATAATATTATTAGATAGCATTATTGGCAATGACTAGAAAGTTCTGTCTAAGGAGAGGTTTGGTCATCTAATTGCGCGCTAGTAAGGAGAAATCCTTATTGGAAAGCCCCCTCTTTCCTGGGAACGGCCTGGTTGTCATAAATGTGATTCTGTAATATTATTTGTGAATAATTAATTATTGATTCATATGATAAGGAAATATTTATATTATGTGGATATAAATGAGGGATATATTTTTGTGGTTAAAAATGAAGGAGTTAATGTTGAGGTTTTTATCAGTATTTTTGTCGGAATGGAGGTATTAAAAATCAGGGTTTTTGAGATATTTTGCGGGGGTTATAATTTTTAATCCGACCGTTGGATCGTGGTAATTTTTGGATATGTTATACATATATAAGTTGAGTATATGTCCATAAATTTTGAACCGTTAAAAATGAACGTATGATTTGTTATGAATTTTAAGAGGTGGCTGATTCGGAAATCAGGTTATAAATCATTTTTGGTGGAAAATTCTAGAATTGGTGGGCCCCACTTGTGGTTGGTGAAGAAATGTGCTGAATTATATTTCAAATGTGGTGGGTGGGAATAGTAGCAGGTAAAGCCATCAGGTTGCAGGTCAAACCTACCAAAATTTTCCTATAAATAGAGGGCTAAGTTAGAATTGAAAATCACACCAGAAACATAAGCTTTCTCTCTTTCTCTCTCTATATTATGAAGCATATTTTGTGAGTTTTTAGATACTTGGTGAGTTACTATTCATCAGTGCAAGTTTCCTTCAGCATCATATCCGATATCCAGTCAGAAGTACTGCTCTTTTGAGGTAAGTAGGGATTGTAAGGGATAAGGGATAGTAAGGGATAGTAAGGGATTGTAAGGGATTGTAAGGGATAGTAAGGGATAGTAAGGGATTTTAAGAGTTGTTATGTTTTTCAGTTTCGTAATTTTTCTGAACTTCAAAAATTCTGGAAAAATTTGAAATGATATTTTGATGAGTTTTATTGATTGTGTCCAAAAATGGTGATTTTTGGATGTATAGATTGAGAGTTATGAATTTTATGAGAAAAGACTATTTTAAAAGTAACTGCTTATAATTCCTTGTGGTTAACTCCAAAATTGATGAAATTTTTATTGGGAGTACATGTATATGATAGAAGTATACTCTGTAAATTTCAGAATTTTTGGACAAAAGTATAATTTTTGATAAATGTCTAAATATTCGGCTATTTTGGCCATATGAAAAATAGTAAATGACTTTTAAAAATTCTGAGAAAAATATATGTTCACTATGGGACTATATTATGCTAAATCCCAGAAAAGAAATATTTTTGGAACTGATTTGGTATTTTTCATAAAAATGGTCTAGTTATGAGTAAATGAATTAAATATGTTTGTGAAGAAAGAAAATTAGAAAATAGGATTTTATGGCTTGAGAATCCTATATGAGGTATATGCAGATTTTTGATGAGGGTTTTGGTTATTGATGATGAAATTGTAAGAGTTGGCATTTTATGATGATTAAATGCATTAATTAGTAAAGTGTAAACAATTAAAATAAATTGTTTATAAATTTAAGTAATGTTATTTTTTCAATATCATTATACCGAAATATTGGTATGAATTTTATTGTGGAATTTTTACCTTTTTGAGTCGAGGTTACTATTCACGAGTTACTATTCACGACAACATTGGTTTCTTTTTCTAACCAAATTATAGTTGAGTTATGAATATTACTCTTGAGATTAAAACTATGTATTGATTATATTGATTTTATTATCATATATAACATTTTTATAACCCTGATGTTGAAATTCTCTTTCACTAGAGTGTAAAGATGGGTAGATTATTGGTATGATCATGACTAGGGTTCTCTTTGGCCTGTAGTGCAAAGTTGAATTGTGACTGGTATGATCATGACCATTAAATTTATAATTGAATATCTTTAGCTTAAGTGCAAAGGTGAATTGATCAACATGGTTATAATTATTGTTTATATAAATTCTGAAATGATTATATATTTTTTTGAGATATGAATATATTTGGCCTGTAGTGCAAATATGAATTGTTGATGAATATCTTTGGCCTGTAGTGCAAAGATGAACTGTTGTTGAATATCTTTGGCCCGTAGTGCAAAGATGGTTTGTTGATGAATATCTTTGGCCCGTAGTGCAAAGATGGATTTGTTAGTATGATTATAAACAGGAATTGTGATTTGGTATAACCATGATCTTTGATGTTTCAGGTAAAGACAGGTGATGAAAATATTCTTCGTCCTGGGTGCGAAGAAAAATTTGTAGTCACAATTATGATTATGAGTTATTCATATGATTGTGGAAAGGAACTGTTGAGTGATGTTACATGGATAAAATATTGTTGGTGGATTTTTAACATGGAGAAGATAATAGACTTTATAGTCTATTTGACTCTTCTAATGGATTGCTCGTTCCGCTGCAACTATGGTTGAAATTTTTATCATTTACCATATGTTCTAAATCTCTGATTTATTGTTGATGAAGGCTATTGATAATTTAATTATCTTTAGTCATGATATTCTTTACTGAGCTAGTTGTGCTCACCCTTTTGCTTCACAATTCCTTTCAGGTAATAAGAGTGTAGTTGGGTCGAGCGGGGGTAACAAGGGAATAGAACGGTGGTCATCATTTAGTAGTTATATTTGGTGAAAAAAATAGGGTGAGGCGAACCCAACGTTGGAAGGGTGTTTTGTCACTATCATACAAGATGTCTAATGACATACAACCTCGTGTCATCATAGGACAGGGTTGTGCTCATCCACTTGCTGAGTATATCTATGGGCACTACCTATATAATCTTGGTGTTTGTTTGAAGTATAATTCTCAATTAGAGACAGTGGAGATAATGATAAGTCAAGAGAAGACTCACCATTGGGAAGAATATGATAGTAATTTTTCGTTTTTCTTTGGGGTCTATTGGGTCAACCAAGGATAATTCTATGGCCATATGATATCTATCATAACCTAGACGCGTGGCCTCCCATGTACGAAGGTTTCCTTGAGCACTTCCCAAAGATTCTAATTTCTAAAACAGTTTTTGACTATACCTTTATGTAAGGTGTTATTGTGAGGTGATGTCCACGGTTGGA
The DNA here is from genome assembly GCA_016801055.1 of Panax notoginseng. Taxonomy (NCBI): domain Eukaryota; kingdom Viridiplantae; phylum Streptophyta; class Magnoliopsida; order Apiales; family Araliaceae; genus Panax; species Panax notoginseng. The sequence goes on from CM029018.1 coordinate 93,233,693, forward strand.
ACATGAGTCACATTTGGTATATATTTGTATCCAAACTCACAGCATATGTGTTGTTGTATTTTGCACGACAATTGTTGTAATAAAGTTGTAGTTGTTTTCTGTACCATGTATTTGACGACTCAGAATGGGTTGGGTGGAATGGACCTATTTTGGGGTTGTCACATTTGGTATCAGAGCTATAAGTAAAGAGCCCCGAGCCTCTCGCTGGTGACTTCCTGTTGATGGGGGATGCACCGAAGCCAGACTCTCCGTAGGGGACGCCGTTCTGCGGTGGCAAGCTGATAGGTATCAATGTAAGGTGCTGACATAGGTTGGTGTCCAGAGTTACATTTGGTATCAGAGCTATAAGTAAAGAGCCCCGAGCCTCTCGCTGGTGACTTCCTGTTGATGGGGGATGCACCGAAGCCAGACTCTCCGTAGGGGACGCCGTTCTGCGGTGGCAAACTGATAGGTACCACTGTGAGGTGCTGTCCACTGATGGGACATTTGTCACAGGTGGTATCAGAGCTTAGGGATATGATCTTTGGCGGAGATCGGGGAATATAACTAGGAGGGGGGAGATGAGTAAATCCTTCGCTAGTGTGTCCTACCTAAGCTTATTTGTTGGTCAGTCATAATATCGAGATATTATGTGATATGTTAATTTGTTAAATTAACCCTTGTTTTGAAGCTGTATTCTAGAAAGATATCTGAAATACAGGAGATGAGCAATGGAGAAATCATGATGATAAGGAAGATGGAATCTAAAATGAAAGCAAGGTATTCTCAACTCTTTGAAATACCAGGTACGTAAATTTCGGGGACGAAATTTCATAAGGAGGGGAGATTGTAAGACCCCGAATTTTATGAAATAAAAGTATTCAATTTTTCTATTCAGTAAATGGTTAAATTGATAAAAATTTAAAGTTATGAGTGAAATATGATTTTTTTTCAAAATAAGCAAGTGGTTATAAAATAATCATTGTTGTCGGGGAATATTCGTTTGGTCGTGGAATATTCTTTCTGTCGGGGAATATTCGTACGACGGCACAGCTATTTGTGGGCCCCATAACAGAATAACTGTCGAAGGAAGAAAATGACAAATTTGAGTTTTTACAAATAACGGCGTAGTTGTTACCGTTAACACTGTTGGAATACCCGGTGGTTAAAATACAGTAATACGCGTTGTTGCACAGTAGCACACGGTATTGCACCAATTATTGATTCTTACGTAAGAAGGCACTACTCAATAATTGTTACAGTAATTACTGTTCAATATTTTATTTTATTGATTCAATAATTGCTGCGTTGATATTTTATATTATTGTTGTTTCAATAATTGTTGCTGCACAGTATTTTCTATTATCAGATCAATAATTCATATTATTTAAATAATATTATTAGATAGCATTATTGGCAATGACTAGAAAGTTCTGTCTAAGGAGAGGTTTGGTCATCTAATTGCGCGCTAGTAAGGAGAAATCCTTATTGGAAAGCCCCCTCTTTCCTGGGAACGGCCTGGTTGTCATAAATGTGATTCTGTAATATTATTTGTGAATAATTAATTATTGATTCATATGATAAGGAAATATTTATATTATGTGGATATAAATGAGGGATATATTTTTGTGGTTAAAAATGAAGGAGTTAATGTTGAGGTTTTTATCAGTATTTTTGTCGGAATGGAGGTATTAAAAATCAGGGTTTTTGAGATATTTTGCGGGGGTTATAATTTTTAATCCGACCGTTGGATCGTGGTAATTTTTGGATATGTTATACATATATAAGTTGAGTATATGTCCATAAATTTTGAACCGTTAAAAATGAACGTATGATTTGTTATGAATTTTAAGAGGTGGCTGATTCGGAAATCAGGTTATAAATCATTTTTGGTGGAAGATTCTAGAATTGGTGGGCCCCACTTGTGGTTGGTGAAGAAATGTGCTGAATTATATTTCAAATGTGGTGGGTGGGAATAGTAGCAGGTAAAGCCATCAGGTTGCAGGTCAAACCTACCAAAATTTTCCTATAAATAGAGGGCTAAGTTAGAATTGAAAATCACACCAGAAACATAAGCTTTCTCTCTTTCTCTCTCTATATTATGAAGCATATTTTGTGAGTTTTTAGATACTTGGTGAGTTACTATTCATCAGTGCAAGTTTCCTTCAGCATCATATCCGATATCCAGTCAGAAGTACTGCTCTTTTGAGGTAAGGGATTGTATGGGATTGTAAGGGATAGTAAGGGATAGTAGGGGATAGTAAGGGATTGTAAGGGATTGTAAGGGATAGTAAGGGATAGTAAGGGATTTTAAGAGTTGTTATGTTTTTCAGTTTCGTAATTTTTCTGAACTTCAAAAATTCTGGAAAAATTTGAAATGATATTTTGATGAGTTTTATTGATTGTGTCCAAAAATGGTGATTTTTGGATGTATAGATTGAGAGTTATGAATTTTATGAGAAAAGACTATTTTAAAAGTAACTGCTTATAATTCCTTGTGGTTAACTCCAAAATTGATGAAATTTTTATTGGGAGTACATGTGTATGATAGAAGTATACTCTGTAAATTTCAGAATTTTTGGACAAAAGTATAATTTTTGATAAATGTCTAAATATTCAGCTATTTTGGCCATATGAAAAATAGTAAATGACTTTTAAAAATTCTGAGAAAAATATATGTTCACTATGGGACTATATTATGCTAAATCCCAGAAAAGAAATATTTTTGGAACTGATTTGGTATTTTTCATAAAAATGGTCTAGTTATGAGTAAATGAATTAAATATGTTTGTGAAGAAAGAAAATTAGAAAATAGGATTTTATGGCTTGAGAATCCTATATGAGGTATATGCAGATTTTTGATGAGGGTTTTGGTTATTGATGATGAAATTGTAAGAGTTGGCATTTTATGATGATTAAATGCATTAATTAGTAAAGTGTAAACAATTAAAATAAATTGTTTATAAATTTAAGTAATGTTATTTTTTCAATATCATTATACCGAAATACTGGTATGAATTTTATTGTGGAATTTTTACCTTTTTGAGTCGAGGTTACTATTCACGAGTTACTATTCACGACAACATTGGTTTCTTTTTCTAACCAAATTATAGTTGAGTTATGAATATTACTCTTGAGATTAAAACTATGTATTGATTATATTGATTTTATTATCATTTATAACATTTTTATAACCCTGATGTTGAAATTCTCTTTCACTAGAGTGTAAAGATGGGTAGATTATTGGTATGATCATGACTAGGGTTCTCTTTGGCCTGTAGTGCAAAGTTGAATTGTGACTGGTATGATCATGACCATTAAATTTATAAGTGAATATCTTTAGCTTAAGTGCAAAGGTGAATTGATCAACATGGTTATAATTATTGTTTATATAAATTCTGAAATGATTATATATTTTTTTGAGATATGAATATATTTGGCCTGTAGTGCAAATATGAATTGTTGATGAATATCTTTGGCCTGTAGTGCAAAGATGAACTGTTGTTGAATATCTTTGGCCCGTAGTGCAAAGATGGTTTGTTGATGAATATCTTTGGCCCGTAGTGCAAAGATGGATTTGTTAGTATGATTATAAACAGGAATTGTGATTTGGTATAACCATGATCTTTGATGTTTCAGGTAAAGACAGGTGATGAAAATATTCTTCGTCCTGGGTGCGAAGAAAAATTTGTAGTCACAATTATGATTATGAGTTATTCATATGATTGTGGAAAGGAACTGTTGAGTGATGTTACATGGATAAAATATTGTTGGTGGATTTTTAACATGGAGAAGATAATAGACTTTATAGTCTATTTGACTCTTCTAATGGATTGCTCGTTCCGCTGCAACTATGGTTGAAATTTTTATCATTTACCATATGTTCTAAATCTCTGATTTATTGTTGATGAAGGCTATTGATAATTTAATTATCTTTAGTCATGATATTCTTTACTGAGCTAGTTGTGCTCACCCTTTTGCTTCACAATTCCTTTCAGGTAATAAGAGTGTAGTTGGGTCGAGCGGGGGTAACAAGGGAATAGAACGGTGGTCATCATTTAGTAGTTATATTTGGTGAAAAAAATAGGGTGAGGCGAACCCAACGTTGGAAGGGTGTTTTGTCACTATCATACAAGATGTCTAATGACATACAACCTCGTGTCATCATAGGACAGGGTTGTGCTCATCCACTTACTGAGTATATCTATGGGCACTACCTATATAATCTTGGTGTTTGTTTGAAGTATAATTCTCAATTAGAGACAGTGGAGATAATGATAAGTCAAGAGAAGACTCACCATTGGGAAGAATATGATAGTAATTTTTTCGTTTTTCTTTGGGGTCTATTGGGTCAACTAAGGATAATTCTATGGCCATATGATATCTATCATAACCTAGACGCGTGGCCTCCCATGTACGAAGGTTTCCTTGAGCACTTCCCAAAGATTCTAATTTCTAAAACAGTTTTTGACTATACCTTTATGTAAGGTGTTATTGTGAGGTGATGTCCACGGTTGGAACATGAGTCACATTTGGTATATATTTGTATCCAAACTCACAGCATATGTGTTGTTGTATTTTGCACGACAATTGTTGTAATAAAGTTGTAGTTGTTTTCTGTATCATGTATTTGACGACTCAGAATGGGTTGGGTGGAATGGACCTATTTTGGGGTTGTCACATTCAAGCTATTGAAGAAGAAGTTGACCACAGCTCCCGTAATTGTAGCGCCGAATTGGAATATGCCTTTCGAATTAATGTGTGATGCGAGCGACTATACGATTGGGGATATTTTGGGTCAACGCCGAGAAAAGGTATTTTATACTATATATTATGCAAGTAAGACACTCACGGAGACTCAATTGAATTACACAACTACGGAAAAAGAATTACTTGCAGTGGTATATGCGTTCGATAAATTCTGGGCATACTTGATCGGGACAAAGGTAGTAGTTTACACAGATCACTCGGCTATTCGGTACTTAATTTCAAAAAAAGATGCTAAGCCATGCCTTATCAGATGGATTCTCCTTTTATAAGAATTTAATCTAGAAATAAAGAATAGAAAGGGGACAGAAAATCAAGTTGCCGATCATTTGTCAAGGCTGGAAAATTAGGGTAAAAAGGAAGAGGGCAAGTGTGTAATCAATGAGTCAGTCCCGGATGAGCAACTGTTTGGGATAAATACAGAATTTCCATGGTACGCGGACTTCGCAAATTATCTAGTAAGCAACATTCTTCCCCCTGATCTTACACGACAACAGAAAAAGAAGTTTCTTCATGACGTGAAGTGGTATATGTGGGATGAGCCATATTTATTCAAACAATGCACCGACAAGATGATTAGAAGGTGTGTGCCCCACAGTGAAGTAAAGAACATACTGCATGAATGCCACTCATCTACGTATGGGGGACATTATGGTAGTGAGAGGACAGCAGTAAACGTGCTTCAAGCTGGGTTTTATTGGCCTACGTTATTTAAAGATGCCCACCAATTTGTTAAAAGATGTGATAGATGTCAAAGGGTGGGCAACATATCGAAAAGGAATGACATGCCACTACAAACAATTCTAGAAGTTGAGATTTTCGATGTATGGGGCATAGATTTCATGGGACCATTCCATTCCTCATTTACTAATCAGTATATTTTGCTTGCGGTGGACTATGTATCAAAGTGGGTTAAAGTCGTAGCACTCCTGACTAATGATGCCAAAGTTGTTCTCAAATTCTTACAGAAGAATATTTTTACGAGATTTGTCGTGCCACGAGCTATTATAAGTGATGAAGGTAGTCACTTCTACAACAGATCGTTTACTATTCTCTTGGCAAAGTATGGGGTTAACCATAAGGTAGCTATAACATATCATCCCCAAATACGAGGGAAAGCTGAGGTTTCGAACAGGGAGGTTAAGAGAATTTTGGAGAAGGTAGTGAACCCGAATCGAAAGGATTGGTCTCTCAGGTTAGACGATGCACTATAGGCCTACCGAACTGCATACAAAACACCAATTGGTATGTCACCATATCAATTGGTCTATGGAGAAGCATGTCACTTGCATGTGGAGTTACAACACAAAGCCTACTAAGCTATTCAGAAAGTCAACTTCGATCAAGCAGCTGTGGGTGAAAAGAGACTACTTCAGTTAAACGAGCTCTACGAATTCCGTTTGCAAGCATACGAGAACTTGAAATTATACAAAGAAAAGGTCAATAATTGGCACGACCAGAAAATCATGCAAAGAACGTTCGAGCCGGGGCAATTAGTGCTGTTATTCAATTCACGGTTGAGGTTGTTCCCAGGAAAACTAAAATCGAGGTGGTTGGGACCATTTACCATCAAAAGAGTTTTCTCACATAGCGCCGTTGAACTCTACAGTAGAAACCCGCGGTTAGAGACTTTCAAAGTTAACGATCAAAGGCTGAAGCATTATTGGGGTGGCGAATTTAACATGGATGTCATCGCAATCACATTATCCGACGTACATAAATAGGGAGTAGTAAGGCTGAACGACTTAAAATCAAGCGCTAATTGGGAGGTAACCCAATCATCTTTTTATTTTTTATTTATTTTTTTATTTTTCATATGTTTCAGTCATGTTAGTTAGATTATAGTTTAGATTAAGTAGGATACATTAAGTAGTTATGAAAGTATATTGTTCTTGATAATATATCTACCATGCTTAAAATGCTCAATCTCTACTCATATTTATGTTTTATGGTTTGCAGGTACTTAATATGCTAATGGTTTGGAATTGCAAGGAAGAAATAAGAAAATCAGAGCCCAATTGCAGTGTGCATGCCCGCCAGGGAGGGCCCCTAATACACTATACCCCCCGCTGGGGCGGGGGTCTCTTTAGTCCAAAGTCAGGGAGCATGCCCGCCGGGGCGGGCTTAATAAGCTTGATACCCCCCGCCGGGGCGGGGGTCCTGGAATTCCAAAGAGCAGTTTGGCAGTTACACTTTCGAGAACCAACTTCCCCACTTCTTCATTCCATTACTACTTCTTCCCCACAACTCTCAATCCCACCACAACTACATCCCACGTTTTGGCAAATAAAATCCCACTACATTAACACACACACCCACTAATTCAGTCCATTACTCTAACCCTCAAGCCTTTACATCACACCATCTCTATAAAGTCACTCCCTTATACCCCTTATTCACCATATACTCTAAACTCCACCTGCTATAGCTACGAATTAAGGCTTTCATTGAGGTACGTGTATATCAATTGAGAGAGAGTGCCCTATTTTCTAATTCTTCCATTCCTAGTACCATAGTAGAAGCAAAAATAGGTAAGTTTGGGGGAAGAAATCATTGTGTACACTAAGTGTTCGACAGAGTGTGTGAGTCAAGTTTGGGGAAACATACTTATGTGAAGGTTTTCTGAAATCTATGGCATCTAAACCGACTTCAAAGAGGTAATGGGGAGAGAGTTCTGGAACCACTCCACCATCACGAACCTTCGACTGACGCAAATTCAAAAGTGTCGCCGCCGCCGACCGTTACGACTACATGGCGACCAAAGCACTTACACCGGAGCAGGGGTTGGCACCGAATCACGTGGATTGGGAGATGATGCAACATATATATTAGAAAGGGTGGAACAAGTTTACGGAGGAACCCGAGGCTACCGTTGTCAATGTGGTTAAGGAATTTTATGCAAACGCCGAGGACAAAGCCCCTTTCAATGCGTTCGTGCGGGGTAGATTGGTTCCATTTAGTGCCGATGCAATCAACACTTATTATCAGTTACGAGTGCCGAGACATTGTCAGTATCCTCACTTACGTGACAACGATCTGGATTTTGAGGCTATTCAGAAGGACATGACTAAGCTGGGTACAACATGGATCAAGGGTCGAAAAGGAGGCACGATTTTTAATAGTAAGGATCATAGTAGGTATCGCAAGATATGGTATGCATTCCTATGTGCCAAGTTATTTCCATCCACACACACATCGGACGTGACCAAAGAAAAGGCTTTACTTTTATATGCAATTGTGCAAGATTTCATCATCGATGTCGGGGCCATAATCAATTTTTCCATTCACCGATGCTTACGAGGAAATTTTTTGGGCGGCTTGTCACACCCATCACACATTTATGGGTTGTGTCGCCAAGCGAGTCTTAGATGGTCCGATGATGAACCCATTTAGATGCCACTGCAGCTACTAGATTCCAGAATGATTACACGATATTCGGTGTGGGCCAGAGGTGACTCACATCCTAGAGGATTACGCTTTGTATTTCTATCAGCTTCGGAGGACAAAGTTGACGCTGAAGACACCTCGGATGATGCTGAGTTTCAAGAGGATGCAACGATGGGAGAGCAAGAAACAGAGGTGGCACCACAACCTGACACCATATCTAGTCCTCAGTTTCTCGCATTTCAACGCCAAGTGGATGAGCACAACAAAGAAGCTTGCCGAGAGATGCGCGGACTCGCGGCGAAGCAAGATCACATGTTTGAAGCTATGAATACGTCATTCGCTTCTTTGAATGTGACGCTCCAGAGCTTCAATCCAACTGCTCAATTCCCATACCAGCAGCCAGCTCCTATGCCAAGGTTCCCACCAAGTGACTCTTAAGAAGATCAACCACCACCACCACCACCTCAGACTTAGGTGATTACAGGGAAGTCCTCACAATTTTTATTGAGTTATCCATACAATGAGGACATTATAGTTATTAAGTTTGGGGGATTTAATTTTTATTTTTCATTTCATGTTGCATGCATAATGTCATTAGTTAGGTTTGCATCTGTTATATTATGTTTAGTTTAGGATTTTTACTTATTGTCACGTAATTGTATAGTAGCTTAGGGGCAAAGTAGTTTAGGATAGTTTTGTATTTCTGCAGTTTATTATGTTATGTTGGATATATATATATATATATATATATATATATATATATATATATATATATATAAAAATTATAGTTAGACTTGTGTTGTTTTGCATATGTTCAACAAGTATTGTAATTCATTTTTATTTTGGCCAATGATGAGATTGGGATTGAGTAGATAAATACAGTACCCAATATTCGAACTGTGATGTAATTTTGAGTTATGAATTGAATCTTGAGCTTGTTTGAAACTGATATAAAAAAGGGTAGCACGTTAATAACATTTGTGTTGACTGAGTAGTTTAAATTGATACATAAATAGTTTCTAAAGGATAATGCTAGTGTAAATCATAGAATAACAAGAATAGGCAGTGAAAATAAAGAATTAGGCAAGAACCTAAGTTTGGGGGAATATTTGGGGTATATAAGCTATCTAAAAAGAAAAAAAAGAGTATGAATAAACACCGTGGTGTGCTTGTCTAGTTTTGTGACTTTGTTACTTGAGTAAGTAAGCCCGAGGGGTTGTCTTTACACCTAGCGCCCTAAGGTCTTAATGGTCTGGGAGTCGTTGGTCGAAAGCTCATTAAGGTAACATTGAGAAGCCTAAGGGAATAAGACATTGCATAGCCATATGTATATAATAATAATAATAATAATAATAATAATAATAATAATAATAATAATAATAATAATAATAATAATAATAAAACGGGAAATAAGAGCAAAAAGCCCCCGTGGATGGAAAATAAAAGCATAAGTATCCAATGTTGACCCTCGATCTAGGTAAATGTTTGATTTTAGTTAGAACTCGTATGTTTTTGAAAATTTTGAGTTTATTCTGTATGATTCCTAATAAGAGATTGGTTATGTATTGAATTTGGATTAGTATCAGTTAACATAGATGTTGATCACACACACGCATTATATCGGTGATGACAGTCTAAGATTCGAGAATTGATAAGAAGTTATTGTGTGGTTTCGATATGAGGTGTTGTAGTGTTTGCTCGATTTTTCTGAGGCCGAAGGAATAAATATAATTTTGTGATATTATTGGATTTGTTGACATATAGTTAGATACATTGCATCTCATTGCATTGCATTGCATAGCATGTTAGTTATTTGATTGCATGTGCTCGAGGACTATCACATTTTAAGTTTGGGGGATTTTGATAAGTGGGTTTCATACTCGCGAATCTTATCCTAATACAAGCTTAATTGGTGTAATTCTTCGCGTTTATGTGTTTGTTTATACTTGTTTCATGTTATTTCATTGTGTAGGTATGGTGGTGTTGCATTTGATCAAAAAGGATGGAGTTATGTTGCATTTTGGCAAGATTTGAGCAACAAAGGAGGTTCAAGCAAAGTCAGTTTGTAGAAGGCTAGCCCGCCGGGGCGGGCCCATTTTAGTTTTACACCCCCAACAGGGCGGGGGGTCTTCATTCTAGTTGAGAGTAGCCTAGCCCGCCGGGGCGGGCGTTTTTCAAGTGTATACCCCCGCCGGGGCGGGGGGTGCCGAATCCTGGTAATCCTGGTTTGCTTCGAACTCTACTGCGACTTGGATGTTAAGTGATGGCATGGCGTATGGACCCAAAAAGAGATGGGACTGAAAAAAGTATGTTTGAAAAAGACCACATGATCATACCGGATCGCCAGTGAGATAATATGAGGGAAGCTCTGATGATGATGGACCATACTGATGATGCCAACTGATGTATTTTTCTTTTTAGGATGGCTGATGAATGCCCCAGTGTTAAGTTATCCCTGTTTCCAATATTGCCCCAATCTTATTTGATGTAAAGGTCCCCATATCGAGTTGTCGTCGATTCTGAAATTGCCTTAGCCTTGCTTGTTGTCTAGGATAGTTTATTTGACAGATGGGCTAATAAGATGCCGACAAGAGTCTATTTGTGACAACCGAGATTTTGTAATTAATTTTAATATTTATTGGATTGAATAAATATTTTTCGATGATTTAATTATTGGATTAAATAATTATTTGATGCAATTGTGGTAGATTAATTTAATTATATGTGTTATATTTATTAAATTGATGTGGAGAATTTTATTTTTCGATGTATGTAATTATGTGAGCTTATTGAATTAAAAATGAATATTTAATAAGCCTAATGTTATTTTAATTAATTTAATAATTAATTAAAAATTTAATAATTTAATATAATTAATTAATGAGAAAAGTAATTATATGATTATGTGAATTTATGATAAATTATTATATTTAATTTAATTTAAATTAAATAAGATATTTGAATTATTGTGGATGAGTGTGACATGATTTAAACTATATAATAAAAGGTTTTATTAAATTAAATGGTTATAAGCCTTTAAGGCTAGCCAAATGAGGCCTTAAGAGGAGTTGAGGGCAGTTAAACCATGTATGGAGTAACTGACCTCAACTCTGCGCATAAAGACTCAATTACTTTATTACGTATTCTTCTTCATTCATTATTATTTCTAAGTCTGACAAATCAGAGAGGGAGAGAATTAGAGAGTTGAGAAGTCAGAGAGAAATTGATAATTCTTGAGAAGGAATTCACCTCTTATTAAAATCTACACTACGCTTAGGGTAAATTCTTCAAACCAAATTCTATTTTACGTTGTTTGAGTTTTATAAAAATGGCTTTCATTCATCATGTAAAGTCTCTATAATTGGGAAATTATGTTATTATGGATATATGTAATAATACGTGTAACATAACATGTTTTATATATATATATATATATATATATATATATATATATTGCATGATTCCATATTATAACTTTCATAATACGATGACTTGTTATTTCAAAATTTACAAAGTTTGGGTTTTGGCCCTATGGCCCTTATACGTAATTTTAGTGTGTCAAACATCAATGTTTTCGTAAAATTTACACTCGTATATTATTATGCATGTTGGCACGAAGAGACCAAAGTTTAAATGAACGGATTCGGTGTTATAACGAATTCGTAGTGTTAATTTTTATGTTTTGTTTTCAAACCTTCAAGAACATCAAGAACAGTGGAAGTTGCATGCTTTAATTCTGTAATTAAGTGTTTAAATTGGTCAAAGTCATTATATAAATGTTGGGCAATGATTATATGTGAATTATATCATGTGAGTATGTCTAAATTCGTGTAGAAATTAAGAAATTGATAGAAATTGGCATGTTCTGCGATTTTTCGCGAACTGCCATTTCTACATCTGGTACGCTGCGTCGCAGCGCCGGCTGCCTGCCTTTTTCCCGTGCCGCAGCGCCACCGTGCCGCAGCGCTAGGTCTCAAGCCGCAGCGCGAAGCCTTAGTACAAAAGTGGCGCCACAGCGCCACTCTCTAGAAAGTTCAGAAACGGAAATTTTAAAGTGTTTAAGTCCATGAATGTGATGTTAACTTAATGTAATGAACATAAAATTATGTTATAAGTATAATGAGATGTTAAAATAGATACTTAACATGTAAATAACATAATTACATGTGGATTGAATTATTGATTACATAATTAGCTTGTTAATTGTGAGGTGTAAATTATGTGACAATGAATGTGATAAATTGACTAAGTATAGTCATAATCAAAGTTAGACAAAAGAATGAGTTATTAATGATTAGCTAAGTTATAATTAACTGGTATTTGGAATGTGAATGGTATGTAGGATTAAAATCAATGAACGTGCTTAGTTAAAGTGTAATCTATGCACGAGGCAAGTTAGTTAAAGTGTAATCTATGCACGAGGCAAGTTTTCCTAACCCTACTTGTTATCGTTATATAAGTTGATTAATTCACCTTTCTACATTGAGTAAGTTCTCATTATTATTGATCAAGTCTGTTTTGTATATTAAAGTTTATTAATCTTTCAAGCATGATGCTGTTATACAATACTTATTCTATTGTATACCTTTTGAGATTCTGTTCAAGTTAAATATTCATTTACTGTTAAACCTTGTTAGACTAGCGAACCCTTAATGATTCGACTAGTCCATAGTTGATAAGCGTTCTAAATTTTAGAACCCTTGATGAATTATCCAAACCAAACTTCCTTTGGTGCGGACTCCGATATCAAACTGAGATGAACAACACTTTAATACGGGATTATTTATGCTTTAGCATTAAGATATTGTCCACAGTATGGTACTAAGGGCTGATCCCCCTAAGTACAAGAAGAAAGGTCCATAGTCTTATGACTGTTAAAGATTTCAAGTATAATCCTTGACAACCTAGGACATAGTTCAAGGTCTTATGACCCTCAGAAATTTCTTTTGATTCTTGTTATCCATTCTTGATTCAAAAGTTGAGCTTTTATATCCGAAGTTATTATTTTTCTCGCATGTTATTATTCATTGTTATATTGTTATACTTGTGGGTAATCGTGCTCACTCTTGCGTAATAATAACATTGCAGTTAAGAACGAAAGAGCAGATAAACCTTCCACTAGTAAAGGCAAGGGCAACCTTAGCAAGTAATGAAGATTGATTATTTATGTGGTTATGTAATGATAATTAGAATTAATGTTACTTAAGACTTGCTTGTTTATATTTTTGTACAGATGATTTAAGGTTAGAGTGACCTTGGATTTATTTATTATGAATTTGATGTAACCCCATAAGGGGAGAGATTTATTATTTATTTCTATCTATTGCATGGTTTGCATTTTTATTGGTAGATAGATATATGATGTTGTATCGTGAACACCAAATCATGTGGGAATGGAAGTACCCGAATTTGGGGTTGTCACACTATTACCTCTGGACCATAGGGTGAACATGTAGTAGATTTGTGCTTTGATGCTTGGATGCCCTCAATCATTATTTCTGACTTGTTGGAGCAATTGGCCTTGATGATTTTCTTCTAATTTGATGAAGACTTGTGATTGAGGGTGTTAACTCTTTAAAGGTCATTGCTTATGATCATGCTTGATATATCGCTGTGTTGTTGTTTCAACTTTTATGATTGATGTCGAGAGGCCTTCGAACTCCACTAAATTGGGCAAAATATCTCAGCTTGGTTGGTGATGACTTCACCTGACTTTGATTTGATCTACAAGGTTTGATTTGTGGTCTTAATTTGGGGTAAATAGGTCATCAGGAGATAGACTTTGTCACGACGGTTGCCCATGTACTACTGGAGGTCAAAAGAGATCAAGTTTTATCGCACTTCAGGAGTGATGAGTTGTTGACAGATTGTATCTTATGATAATTGCCATTTCATCTCGGTGAATGGTCGTCTTGATGTATCGCCATCTTTTCCTTCCCGGGACTTGTGTTAGATTTGATGAAATTACATTGAGGTGTCATTGGGTCTTTTCAACATGAGTTGCTGACTTTGAGGAATTTTTTTGGGTGTAGGCTTTTTAGGTTTGATTTTGGTGTCTTGGAATTGATGTTTAGATTTGGATGTTTCTTTTGAAGGCTAGACCGCACCATAAATGGCTGCCTATGTACTCCCATTGATGAGGGGAGATCAAGTCTTTCTTAGTTCCAGCTTGATGAGCTGTTGAAGTGTTGTATCTTATGATTGCTGAATTTTTGATGGGTTTTGTGATTTTTGTAAGGGTTAGACCGTAGCATAGTTGGCTACCTATGTACTCCCATTGATGAGGGGAGATCAGGTCTTTCGTAGTTCCAGCTTGGTCTAAACAGTTAAAAAATGTTTATTGGAATTTGAGCTTAGTTTGAGGGGTCTTTTTGAATTTTTTATTTGGTTTGACCGCACCATAGATGGCTGCCTGCGTGCTCCCATTGATGATGGGAGATCAGGTCTTTAGTAGTTCAGGCTCGACCTGAATAGTTAAAAAATGTTTATTGGAATTTGAGCTTAGTTTGAGGGGTTTTTTGGAATTTTTATTTGTTTTGACCGCACCATAGATGGCTGGCTGCCTATGTACTCCCATTAATGAAGGGAGATCATGTATTTCGTAGTTTAGGCTTGAACAAGCCCTGACTAGTTTGATTTTTAAATTTTTTTTTTGATTTTTCAATATTTACATGCATGAAAAATAAAAGGCATAATGCGAATAAATTGATACCATCCCAACAACTCCTGGAACTCACAACTTTATCCTCCGGATCTACGTCTTCTTGGCTAGCTGAGGCCTGATAGTCCAGTTGTCAGTGGTTATTTTGCCTTCAAGGCTCGTGATAGAGGTTACCTCCTGGTCATTAATATCTTCAATTATTGCCATAACTTAATCGCCTTTTGATTCGCCATAACCCTCGGGGATGATCAAACTGGACCAGTCACAGAAAGGGGAGAACTCTTGATTCCTCAATGGGTTGGCTACCCCAACAACCTCACCACCTTTTTCTTCATCTGTTCCTTCACGTTTTTCATGGGCTTGAGAGGATTTAACTATGAAATCTCTCTCGAACTGTTGTTGTATTCCTTGCAATAAACTTTTCTTTTTGGCTTTTTCTACACTGGGAAGGATTAGTATTTCCTTCTCATCATCTAGAACGGAAAAATCAGGAATGTGATTACTAACTTTTGGCAACAAGATGTTTGATGGTGGCGGAGGAATCTCCTTAGGGGACTCTCTTGTCTCCTCTATCACTCCCAACATTAGGATCAGTCCACCTTGTGTTCTGCCAGGATTGGTGCTCATAGCCGTCACCTCCTTTGAACTGTCTGTCTCGAGTGGACATCTTAAGCTTTTTATTTCCTTTTCGCCTTTTCTGGTCATGGGAATTTTATCTTCAACTCTCCATTTTCAATGAGGTCATAGATTTTATACTTTTAGAGACCAACATTCCCTAGTTGCATGTCTTGGTTAGTTAGAATGGTAGAGACATATCTTGGTGGAGTCTTAACTTTTCATCTCAAGATTTACAAGACGCAGTAACTCAGTAATCCTTCCTCCGTTTGTCAAAAAGTGTAGCATTTCTTCATTTGTTTGTCCAGAGGGGTGAATTTTTCGTCTCTTTTGGAGGTTGTTTGATCTTTCTTCTTTGAGAATTCACATTCCCTCGAGCAATTTTTTCGCTGGCGAGATCTTCTAGCAATTTTATCATCCCATTTTTCTTGTCCTTTTAGCCTATTTTGATATTCTTCATTTAGCTGGCTCATCCTGGATGGATATAGGCTTGCATTATGGTTAACCTCTTTTTTCTCTTGGCTTTTCGATAGTTGAGTGAAAAGTTTCCATGTAACCTGATGTTGGCGTACTATCAGATTAGCCAATAGAGTTACTTGATGCTGGATCGTCTCCAATTTTTGACTTACTGTCCTATATTCCTTTGAATTTTTCCACTCTAGGACATTTGTTGTACTCCTTTGGGGAAACTCCTCCATCCTTTGTATGTACTTATGATTTGGATGCATTTCAGCGCTTCTTGACCCAATCATGTTTGCTATCTCCATATCATGCTGTAACAGAAGGTTAGAGTTGACATTTTGTTGGTCAGGTCATTAGACCACAATACTGCCACTTTTGATCAAATTTTGAATTTTATGCTTTAAGGACCAACAGTCTTGTGTATTGTGTCCCAAAGACTCTGAGTGGTAAGCACATCTCTGGCTTGGATTGTATCTTTTTCTTCCTGGATCCAGAGGTGGATCCAGTTCGGTAATTTTCTTGTGATCCATTAGCATCACCAATACATTTTAAAGGGAATCGCCCAGTGGAGTGAACACCATATTTTTTGTTCTTTCAAATTTTCTCTTTTTGTCTTGGCATTGGTTGAATGTAGCCTGTTATTGAAATGACAGATTGCCTTGCTTCTTCCAAATGGGGGGACTATAGGTTGCTCTCCTAGCTTGCCCCTGTAAAATGAGGGATACATTTTTATTGCCATTATCGGGTACCCTCTTGGGAGTGCTTGTATAGTTGTGAGACTGTATATGCTCGGCGACTGCTTCCAAGGCAGTGAGATCTTTAATCTTGCCTGCCTTCAGGCCCATCTCTGCTATTTCGCCGTGTTTGATCATCTTCGAGAATAGCTTTCCAATGCCTGTTAGGATTCTCTCATAGTAAGGTGCCTCTTGGATATCAATAAATGTCATTTCCATCTCAGTTTTTATCATTGATGGAATAACTTGCGCTGCCAGATGTCTCCATCTTTGGGCATATTCATGGAAAGATTCAATATTTTGATTTTTAACTTTGGTAATTTGATATCTGTCTGGAGCCATTTGTGACTAGAAGTTCAACTGATTTAGGAAGGCGTGGGCTAACTTTTCCCAGTTGTGGATTTTGGCATTGTCAAGTCGGGCATACCAGGTTTTAGCCTCTCTAGTGAGACTCTTTTGGAAAAGCTGCATTCTGAGGCTTTCATCTTTAACATAAGATCTTAGCTCGCCAATGCATACTTTCAGGTGCGTATAGGGATCGCCAGCCCCATTGTACTTTCCAAACTTTGGGACTTGGAATTTGTCAAGATATCGAGCCCCTGAGAATATGCAGAGATCTGAATAGGTGATACTTCCAAGGTTTCTAGTCCCTTTGATTGACCGGATGGTTTCCTCTATTTGTTGGACTTTCTTTCTTATATCCTTAGTTTCTTGATCATCCCCGAGGTTAGTAATTTCAGGAATTTTGTTAGTTCCTTTATTAGAATGAGGTTCAGGTATCTGTACTTTACCCTTTTTGTCAGCACTTTGATTGACACCCTATGAAGAGGACTCTGGTTGATTGGGTGTTGTCTGTGCCACCCCCAAATCCAGGTACTCGAATTTCCCATAGATTTGGGGTTCACTCTCCAAAATAAATAACATCTATCTACCCATAGTAAAGATAACAATAAAATTGAAATAGAAATCCTCCCAATAAAAAGTTACAACAACTTAAACAAATCAATCCCATGTCATCTAACCTTAATAAATCAATGTGAAAACTTCATAAACAAATAAGTCTTAAACATAACATCATAAGTCTTAAAATAATCATTCTCAAATAATAAATAAATCTTCATTATTTGCTTGCTTTGCCTTTGCCCTTACTAGTGGATAACTCATCAACTCTTTCAACCTTAGCTGTAATGTTATTATGAAAGGGTGAGAAACAATTGCCCACAAGTTTAATAATAGTAATAATAATAACATGCGAATAATGTAAGACCTCGAATTTTATGAAATGAAAGTATTCAATTTTCTTATAATTATTATTTTATTTAGTAAATAGATAAATTGATAAAGGGTTAAGGTAAGGGTGATATGTGAAAATTTTGCAAAGTAACCAAGTTGTCATAAAATATTCGTTTGGTCGGCGAATATTCTTTTTGTCGGGAAATATCCATACGATGACACAATCATTGGTAGACCCCACAACAGAAGTATTGTCGGAGTTAGAAAATGACAGAAATATCTTTTTATAAAAATAACGGCGAAAGTTTTACCGTTAAACTATTGAAATACCCGGTGGTAAAAGTATAGTAATACGCGTGGTTGCATAGTAGCACACGGTATTGTACAATATCTTTGATTATTGATGCTTACGTGAGAAGTCACTCAGTTCTATTCAATTATTGTCACAGTAATTACTGCATAGTATCTCTCATATTATTGATTCAATTATTGTCACAGTTTCATCTGCACAATATTTTATATTATTAAATCAATAATTGAGACAACAAAGTTATTCATATTATTATTTGCATTATTGACAATGGCTAAAAAGTTCTGTCGAGGAAAGGGGTTTGGTCACCTAATTGCGCTTCAATAGGGAGAAATCCTTATCGGAAAGCCCCCTCTTTCCTGGGAATGATCTGGTTGTTAAATATTGTCAGTTATAATATTAATGATAAATAAGTTTGTGTTGATTAAAGATGTTTGTTTGTTTAGTTTTCTTTAATTTTTTTGTGACCCAATTACCATCAAATGAGGTATTTCTGTAATTGACTGGTTTTATTGACCAATCGGGCAATTAATCAGATAAATGAGCAATTAATTATTATTGGTTCACATACAAATTACTGTTGGTTCACATGTATGGAACAATTTGTTCACATGCATGTACTATTAGGGGAGGTGGTGCAAGATTGATAATACTAGAATGACTAAATTAAAAATAGAGGAAAAGATAAAGGTACTATACTGTAATAATTCGAGCCCCAAAACGTGCAATTATCGAAACTATATTTTTCTATAAATAGAAGCTCATTTCTTCTTTCATTCTCACCAATTCACTAAGACTCACAAGAGCAATTATAAAGAGAGAAGCTATAGAGAGGAAGAAGAAGAATATTTTGCTACTTCATTATTGCAGTATTCAACCTTTTACTAAGGTAAGGGATGTTATTTATTTCTTATTCGTAAGGGATATTATTCTATTCAATATTCGTACGAAATAATATTTTATTCCATACTCTTTAGTATGTAAGTAATATTATTTCGTTTCATATTCCTAATTCTACACTCATTTTGTTGAAGTATTGCTTCTGTACTTCGTGAAATTAGTAGAATATCCTTGAAATTTGTGCTTCATCTAGTATCGTTTCACAAGATATTTTTCTTAACATTCTTCTTAAATTTTAATCTTTTCATGTCGGAGTACTATTCATGGATACTATTCATTTATACGGCACTATTCATACGTATGACACTATTCATAAATATGGTACTATTCACGGGATACTATTCATAAAGTAATATTCATTTATACGGCACTATTCATAAATACGGTACTATTCACGGGTACTATACTATTCCCAAAGTACTATTCATGAAGTACTATTCACAGGATACTAATCACTCAGGTACTATTCACCCGGGGTACTAATCATGATAAAAATTGATTTCTTTTCTGTCCAAATTATTTTTGATAAAATATTATTCTTGAATTTTATTCTACAAAACAGTATCATGTTGACAATTTGGACATTTTTAAACTGGATAAATTTATAGCCTTTAATATCTTCCTTGATTTCGTTTGATTAATGCTTATATCATTGTCATCATCCTCATCCTTATACTGTGACAAAAGTCATCTTTGGCCCGTAGTTCATAGATGGACTGTTGATTGGTATGATTATGACCATGGATTATTCGGTATAATCATGACATGTAATGTTACAAATGTTGTTGTAAAAGTCCTCATTGGCCCATAGTGCATTAGTGGACAGATGTTGGTATGATCATGACCATGAGTTCTCTTCGGCCAAGGGTACAAAGATGAATTATTGTTTTACATGATCATGACCATCGGTGAAAACACGAATATCCTTGGCATGTAGTGTATAGATAATTCGTGGTTGTGATACTAATGAATATCATTGGCCCGTAGTGCATGGATAATTTAGTGATGTGGATTATTTATTAAACCGAGTCTCAGAGATAATACTTATGATAAACTTTTAAATCATAGAAGATAGTAGATATCATGCTCTACTTGACTCTTCTAATGTATTGCTTATTTAGCTGCAGTTGTTGATCTAAAACTTGTTGTCTATTGTATTCTATCAGTTGTTATACTGTTGAAGGTTAAGGATAATTTATTCTGCATTATCTTAGTCATAATATTTCATACTGGGCTAGTTGAGCTCACCCTTTTCTTTTACTGTTCTCTTCAGGAAATGAAAATATAGCTGGGACTAGTCGGGGAATGGAGTGACGGTTCGAGATGGTTGCTATAGCGGTCCTCACTATTCTGTGAAATAATGTGATGATAATTGTAATGAGATCTTATTTTGAGTTTGGTATTGTCTAAGAGACAATATTTGTATTAAAACTCACAGCTTATGTTTTGTCGTATTCTGTATGACACTTATCAGTTGTATAAATTAAGTTTGTATTTAAGTTATGTACCATATATTTGGCGACTTAGAATGGGTGATGTATACCTATTTTGGGGGTGTCACAGTTGGTATCAAAGCTTAGGGATATGATTCCTGGCTGAGATGTGAGACTAGAACTAGGAGTGGAGAGACGGGTAATTCCTTCGCAGTATGACCTGCCTAAGCTTATTTGTTATTTAATTGGTCGGTCAGAATATAGGGATAATATGTGGCATGTCAATTAACCCTTATTTTGTGGTAGTATTTGAAAATGACATCTGAGAATGTTGAGATAAGCAATGGAGCACATGAGACCGTTGAGTCACCAACGATCAATACCGAGGATAATGTGCATCAGGAAGGCAATAATCCTCAGGTAAACAACAACACCGACCAAATGATGAACGACAGAATGTTCAAAGGCTTTCTGCAATTCATACAACATCAGGCGAGAGAGACTCTTATCCAAAATGCAGGTGGAAACACTGGCAACTCACGAATGGTCACCGCTAAGCAGTACAAGGAGTTAGGACCACCAGAGTTTGTGGGAAAGCCAGAACTACTTAAGGCAGAGACGTGGGTAAAGCAGATCACCAAGATATTTGATGTCTTGGAATGCTCTGAGGAGTAAAAGGTTCCCATTGCCATATTCATATTGCGAGGAAAGGCAGATCATTGGTGGGAATCTGTAAAACGTACCCAACCTACCGCACTAAAGATGTCTTAGGAGAATTTCCAAGAACTATTCAACGACAAGTACTTTCCCGAAAGTAATCGTCACATGAAAGAGGTGGAGTTTATATGAAGTTGGAGTAAAACAATATGACTGTGTCACAGTATGAGGCTAAGATTGCCGAGTTGTCCCGGTTTGCGTCCAATTTGGTTGATAATGAAGAGAGAATGACGCGAATATTTCTAAGAGGTTTAAAACCTAAAATATGTTAATACCTCAATTCTCACATACTGTGTTTATATTCTGATGTTGTAAATAGGGCTCAATTATTAGAGCGTGATAATGAGTCAACCCAACCAAGAGAAAGTATCCGACAAAATGATAATACCAGTGGTAGCAGTCATCGAAGCGGTGACAACAAATGTGTAGGGAATCAACATGCCAGAAATGGTAACCACTTTGGTGGTAATAATGGCCAAGACAATAAGAGTGGAAATTTCAAGAAGAGAAGATTTAACAATGACGGAAAGACGTCGACAGTAGCACCCGTTTCAAAGGAAGAAGAACGACCACCGATCGTATATTTCAAATACGGACAAGAGGGACACATCCGTCCAAACAATACGTAGCAATCCAAAGCATGTTATAATTATGGAAGAGAAGCTCACCTGGCCCGATTTTATCGTGCACTGAAGTCAGGTCTAACTGGGATGGAGGCACCAAAGGTGTAAGACCCCAAATTATTAATAAATAAAATTTAAATTCTTCTATTTATTATTTTGAAATGGTAAGGGTTAAATTGATTAATGAGGTTAGTTATGGGTAAAATGCGCAAATATTTTAAATAAGCAAGTGGTTATAAAATATTCATTGTTGTCGGGAAATATTCGTTTGGTCGTGGAATATTCTTCCTGTCGGGGAATATTCGTACGATGGCGCAGTCTTTTGTGAGCCCCATAACGGAAAGCGATTGGATGAAGAAAACGACAAGTATAAGCTGTTTATAAATAACGACGTAGTTGTTACCGATAATACTGTTGGAATACCCGGCGGTTAAAACATAGTAATACGCGTGGTTGAACAGTAGCACATAGTATTGCACCAATTATTGATTCTTACGTAAGAAGACACTACTCAATAATTGTTATAGTAATTACTGTTCAGTATTTTATTGATTCAATAATTGTTGCGTTGATATTTTATATTACTGTTGTTTTAATAATTGTCACTGCACAATATTTTCTATTATCGGAGCAATAATTCATATTATCTGAATAATATTATTAGATAACATTATTGGAAATGTCTAGAAAGTTCTATCTAAGGAGAGGTTTGGTCATCTAACTGCGCGCCAGTAAGGAGAGATCCTTATTGGAAAGCCCCCTCTTTCTTGGGAACTGCCTGGTTGTCAATAATGTGATTCTGTAATATTATTTGTGAATAATTAATTATTGATTTATATGATGAGGAAAATATTAATTTTATGTGGATATAGATGGAAAAATTTTTTAATGTGACAATTGTTGAAAATTAATATTTTATCTTTTTCTGATAAAATAATTCATTTAAATATATTATTTTAATAATATATTGATGGTGATACTTTTACAATGAGTATGGGATATATGAGTATATGAGAAGTAAGAGTATTTTTATACCATTAAATGATTAACACATGTTTTGTGTGTCGATAGACCTCAATTCTTGACCGAAATTTGATTATAGCCTGTAAAATCACCCGTTTATGGATTTCGGTCAATTTTTGTTTGGAATTAAAAAAAACTTTCTTCTGCAAAGTTGTAGAGAATGAAATTTCCTATAGAAAGGACATGTGGTTTGAATTTTTCTGATACAAGGGCTATTTAATGTGAATTATTGAAATTCCGAAGTTCCGAAATAATTGATTTTTAAAAGTTTTAATTATTTTTAATTACAAAATCGTTTTTTTTGCTTGGTGGGCTGCATTAAACATGTGCAAGGTGGCTGAATTCAGATTCAAGAGGTGGGCTTGACAATTTTGTAAATATAATTATATTATATTAAATTTTATGTTTTGGTGTTCTATGTATTTTCCTAAAAATAAGGTGCTTAGGTTATAATTGAAAATCACACCAGAAACTGAAGTTTTCTCTCTCTTTCTCTCTCGATATATTGAACGTATTCTTGTGAGTATTTTAATATTTTGAGTGTTGCTATACGGTGCAAGTTCAAGTCATAGCCT
Organism: Panax notoginseng; assembly: GCA_016801055.1. NCBI lineage: Eukaryota > Viridiplantae > Streptophyta > Magnoliopsida > Apiales > Araliaceae > Panax > Panax notoginseng. The sequence goes on from CM029018.1 coordinate 93,257,112, forward strand.
ATATCCGGTGTTTCAACTAGAAATACTGTCTTTACAAGGTAAGGGATGTTATTTTCTTCTTAACTGATATTATTTTCTTCAATATCATTATGCCGAAATACTGGTTTGAACTTTTTATCAAATTTGGAATTTTTTGTGTCGAGATTACTATTCACGTATACGGCACTATTCACGTATACTGTGACAACCCGAGAATTTAGATAATTATTAAAATCCTAAAATTATGGATTAAAGGTTATAAGATGAACCCAAACAGAAAATAAGTGTATGGATTTGACGTTTATGTGAAGGAATTTTAAGGATTTCAAATTTTTGGAGAAGAACTTGAATGATTTGATAGACTATAAGTGATAGTCTGATAATGAGGTTTATGTTAGTGTATAAATTCCTAAGAATATGTGTATGTGGTGAATATATTAATATATTTACTTCAGTTAAATAAATTGTGAAGACAATTTATAGAAAGTAAAGAAAATAATTGGATATATGGTATTATGTTATATGGTTAATGGTATAATATTTAATATTATACCAAATGATGTAAAGTAAAAATATGAGATGAAATCCAATATGCAAATATATATATTGGTATCAAAACAATTAGTAAATTAAATTCATATTTGAATATATTAATTTATATATTTAATATATAAATAAATTGTTTGAGAACAATTTATGGAAAGGAGGAGGAAATTAATTTAATTATACAATATAAATTGTATAACTTAAATAAGTTATTTAAATTAAGTAGGAAAATTAAATGACCTAAATGGCTATTGTAATTTAGTGGTCCTAGTATTTATATATATACTAGTGTCCTAATCTAAGAGAATTGTGGAGCATGTTATAATTTATTTAATTATTACGTGAGTAAGTGAATATGAAAATTATGTGATGGTTTATATTTGTTTATTATATAAACAAATAAAAGAAACTAATGTAATCCTAATTATATATTAGGAATGAAGGATTGAATAACTTAAGGGTTCTGGGATGAGAGAATTATGATATTTAAAATATATACTAATTCTAGGAGATTTATTTATATATCTTAATTAATTAATTTTATAACCTAATTAATGTAAGTCTAATTGGGTTAAGAAATTAAGTGTACTTGGGTAAGAATTTGTATTTAAATTGAGTGCATGAAAATTCTAATTAAATGATTAGGGTAAGATAGAATTTAATGTAATGGACCATATTAATTTTTATGGCCTAAACATTTTAATTAGGAAGTCCAAATATTTTATTTGGAAAGCCAAAGGAATTAAGTGTTAAGCCCAAGTGAGCCCAATTGTTAAGGAACATGTGGGAGAATAATAATATTAAATATTATATTAAGTCAAGAGATATATCTTTATTATCTCAAGTTTATTATTTTTATAACTTAATTAAAGTAAGTTTAATTTGGTTATAAAATTTAGTGTGCATGAGTAATGACTTAAATTCTAAATGTATGGAATGGATACCTTAATTAAATAATTAGGGATTGAAAATATTAAAAGTAATGGACTATAATAATATCATAGCCCAATAATTTATTTAGAGTCCAAAAGAATTAGATTTAATTGACTAAGGATGTTATATTATTTAAACAAGTCCAATTAATTATTTAATTATGTGACTTGTGGATAAAGTGATTAAGGGCGATTAAATTGTTAATCTAGCCCAATATATTATGTGTGGGACAAGTATTATAATGACCCAATTATATTTTTTGGTGGAAGCCCAAATTTATTTTGTTAGTAAGCAAAATAATAAAAATACAAGCTCAATAGAATTTAATTGATAAGTGGCTCAATTTTTTTGACCCACTTAAGGAGGGGCTATCTAGTCATTTGTTAAGTAAATTAATAATTTAAAATAAAATAAGGAGTTGGAAGGATAAGAAGAGATGAGAAGGAAAGAGAAGATAAAAAGATAAGAAGGAAAGAGAAAATAAGTGATAAGAAGAAAGAGAAAGAGAAAGAGGAAAGAAGATAAGAAAAAAAAAGGAACGGGAAAGAGAAGAAGAAGTGGAAGAAACCGTGAGGGAGAGTTAGAGAATGAGATCGACAACCTTTGAGGAAGAAAGGAAGAGATAGAAAGATCCTCCATGTAAAGAGAAAGAAGAAGAAGAAGCATAAAAAGGTAAATTCCTAAACTAATATATATTTTAGTTGGATTTTTGTAAATCAAAGCTTGAATTTATGTTTATAAACTCAAAAATTATGGGTATCAATGTTTATGAGTGTTTCATGTTTAGCTTTATCCATCTTGGGTGTTGATTTGGTTGGAATCAAAAGGAATAGAAAAATGGGATTTTCCGGAAAGCTTAAATTTAAAAGTGTGATCTAGCTTTTGATTTTTGAAATCTATGATGTATATTTGTGATTTATTTTCTTGGGATGCTAGATATATGTATTAAGGATAAAACCCCTTTGGAATCACTCAATTAGGTTGAAAAATGAGCAAGTTATGGAATTTAACCCAAACTACTCAAAGCTAAGAAAAACTGTTAGAACCACTGTTTTGACCAGCCACTTCCGGGCTAATTTTCGGGAGCTTAACATGTCCAAATATGGATTATGATAGATGAAAATTGTATATCGGAAAGATACGAATCCAAAAAAATTGATGGATCGTTAATTGGAGTTATAGATCTCATTTTATTCAAGTTTTTCCAACGGACTCCAAAACTGTAAAACGCCAAATAGCTGCTGCCAAGATTTTCCATGGGCTGTTTCGGCAACTTAGTTTATGAGAAAATTCCAGCCTTTTAGGACATGAAAATATATGATATAAATTACCTCCTGTCCAAAAATGACCTCATTCCGAGTTAAATTGAGCAAGTTATGGCCATTTCAATATTTGGGTTTTTCGAACGAAAATCGCTATAACCGGAGTTCTATAACTCCGATGGCCACGAAATTTAAATGGGAGTGTCATGTTAACACGTATAAGATTGTGTCAAAAGATGGGAATTTTTGGAGTTGAGCATGATGGGGCTAAATTCTTAAGCCACGCACTAAAAATGATTTTTGAAAAATACTAAAGCAAGTTGAAAAATTATGGAAAAATACTTTTTGTGTATGAAATATGTGTATATATGTTTGGGCAAAAGATAGAAAAATAATAAACTGATTTAGTATTTTCGTGAAAAAGATATGGAATCCAGCTTGCCGGATTAGAAAATCTGATGAATCCAGCTTGCTGGATTGAAAAGAGGCTTACTGAATTGAAGAATTTAGAATCCAGCTTGCTGGATTGATGGATTGGTGAATCCAGGCTTGCTGGATTGCAATCTAGTTGTTAGATTTGGAATCCAGTTAGTTGGATTGCAGTTTTGGTTATTGGATTTAGAATCTAGGTGGCTGGATTAGTATTTAACTTATTAGATGTTAAAGAATAACTTATGAAATGAAAAATCGAGTATTAAATCATAATGGATATGATTTAGTGATTAAAGAATTTTTAAAGAATGATAATAATACTGATGTGTTAAGATGTTATCTAATATTTGATTAAGTTAGATAATCTATTAATAAAGTAATTGTATTATGATACAAAGTAGAATTTGCTGATTGAAAGACCAATCTTATTATTAATGATAGGTCTTACCAAAAGAAGTTAACTTAAACTGCGTAGTAGTAGTCAACGAATCAGGCAAGTTTTCCTTAACTCAAACTTGAGTTGCATGTTCAAAGCATGTTAATGAATAATTGTTGTTGATTATTCAAGTCTATATTGATTATTGATTCGCACATTGTGCATATTGTAAATATTCATCAGGTATGAAAGGCTGATCACCTTCATTACCATTGGTTCAGTTAATCTGTTCATGTTCATTATTGACCATTCATTTTTATTGACTTGGTCTTTCAGCTAAGAAAATTTGTTTATGCTCTTTCATAATGTTTATATTGTTGAAAGTTAGCCAGCTTATTGTTCAATTCTTTCAATCATGATATATCCTCAACTAAACTTATGCTTGCTAGGCAAATTTGATGCTCACCCTTGCTATATCATGAAAAAAATTTTCAGATTTAGATGAAAGCTCGAATAAAAGTATAATCTTCTAAGATATTAAAGGTATGTATTAAGTTAAGGTTGTAGACCTTGGGAATGATGTGTAAAAGTATAATGTATAAACAATTTATGTTTATATCTTCTGCAATAATTACAGAATTAGTATAACAAATTCGTGGTAAAAAGTACCCGGCTTTGGGGATGCTACATATACGGCACTATTCACCGAAAAAAATAAAATTTTCTTCTTTTTGTCAAAAATATATATTATGGATACTAGCTTTGATTGTATCCATGTTTTGATCATTCTTGAATTTTACTCCACTATGATTATTTATGAGGTATTTTTGGACATGGAATAGCTTAAATACTAATCCTTAATATTTATTTTTTTGTTTAACTGGATTCATTTTCTTTAAAATATTTTTCATCATCCTCAGTCCTAAATGATGATATAACTGAATATCTTTGGCCTGTAGTGCAAAGATTAATGATTTCATGATGAATATCTTTGGCCGTAGTGCAAAGATGAACATGTGTTTAGATGAACATGACCAACTGATGAATATCTTTGGCCTGTAGTGCAAAGATGAATATTTGAATCAAGATGTATATTGATTGATGTTATAGGGATAAAATATTGATGATGAACTTTTAAAATCATTGAAGATAGTAGATTTCATTCTCTACTTAACTCTTCTAATGAATTATTATTTTCGCTGCGAATATTGATTTAAAATTTATTGTCTATTGTATTCTATTAATTTTTCCATGTTGAGGACTAACAATAATTTTTTTCTATATTATCTTAGTCATAATGTTCTTTACTGGGCTAGTTGAACTCACCCTTTTCCTTTTTGTTCCATTTTTCTTCTCAAGAGACGAGAATGTAGCGAGTACTAGTCGGGGTGTGGAATGATGGTTCTAGAAGTTGATTAGTAGTCCTCACCATTTTTATAAAATAATGTATCAATGATTGTAAAAAGACTTATTTGAGTGTGGATATTGTCTAGATAACAATATTTGTATTTAAACTCACAATTTTTATGTTGTATTAATAAGGTTGTAGTTGTTTTTGTACCATGTATTTGGACGACTCAGAATGGGTGTTGTATACCTATTTTAGGGGCGTCACAGTTGGTATCAGAGCTTAGGGATATGATCTTTGGCAAAGATCGGGAATAGAACTAGGAGGGGAGAGACGAGTAAATCCTTCGCTAGTGTGTGCTACCTAAGCTTATTTGTTGGTCGGTCATAATATAGGGGTATTATGTGATTTGTTAATTTGTTAATTAACCCTTATTTTATGGCAGTATTTAAGAATGGCAACTGAGAATGTTAATAGTGGAGTAAATGAAACCGTGGAGACGCCTGTACTCACCAATGAGGAGAACTTGCAACAGGATGGAAATGTTCCTCCTGTAAACAACACTGAGCAGACGACGAATGATGGGATGTTTAGAAGCTTTTTACGATTCATATAAAACCAGATGAAGGAGATTCCTGTTCAAAATATAGGAAGAAACAATGGCAACGCACAGCTGGTCACAACAAAGCAGTTCAAAGAGTTGGGACCCCCAAAATTTTGGGGAAAGCCGGATCCTATTAAGGCTGAGACGTGGACAAGAAAATTACCAAGATATTTGATGTCTTGGGATGCACGGAGGAACAGAAAGTTCCATTCGCCACTTTTATGTTCCGTAATAAGGCAGATTACTGGTGGGAATCTATGAAGAGTACCCATCCAGCCGTGCTCAGCATGTCTTGGGAGATATTTTAGAAACTATTCAATGACAAATACTTTCCTGAAAGTGTTCGTCATATGAAGGAGGTAGAGTTTATTAGACTGGAGCAGAATAATATGACGGTGTCCCAGTACGAGGTGAAGTTTGCAGAGTTGTCCAGATTTGCACCTCATTTGGTGGAGAATGAGGAACGTATGACGCTGATGTTTCTGAGAGGTTTGAAATCCGGTATACGTCAATATCTCATTTCTCATAAATTTTCTCTCTATTCAGATGTTGTCAACAGGGCTCAATTAGTAGAGCGAGATAACGAGTACGGCCAATCGAGGGACCACAACCAGGATCATACCGGTGACAGCAGTCATCAGAACAATGATAACCAGCGGAGAAAGAAGAATACGGACAAGAGCGGCAACCACTCTGGTTGTAATCATGGCCATGAGAATAGAAGAAGCGAGTCAGGGGGAGATTTTAAAAAGAGAAGATTCATGACAATGTGAAGACGTCAGCACCAGCATCAACTGGTTCCAAGGGAGGAGAACGACCACCAGTCATATGCTATAAGTGCGGAAAAGAAGGACATATCAGCCCAAACTGTCCACAACAGTTTAAGGTATGTTATAATTATGGAAAGGAAGAACATATCGCTCGAGATTGTACGGTAGCGAAACTAAGTCCAGCAGGGATGGTGACTCAAAAGACTGTCCCATAAAAGTCAAAGTCAACGGTTCTTGAAAGAGCGTTTGTCGTGACTGATCAACATGCGAGGAACCCAAACGAAGTGATCACGAGTAAGCTAATCATAAATTCATGCGAAGTTTATACCTTACTAGATACCGGTACTACCCATTCATTTATCTCTCCTGCTTGTGCTCAACGTTTAAACTTGACTCCGGAGAAATTAGACTTTGATTTATCTGTGGAGACTCGGTTAGGAGAAACTTTCATCACATCCACTGTTTATAAATCTTGTTCGATTCAAGTTGGCACCATCACCTTACCTGTTGACCTTATCTCTTTAAAGATACTTGCATTTGACGTGATTTTAGGGATTGATTAGTTAATTACTCATCATGCCAAAATTGATTGTTTTCGTAGGGTTGTTAGTTTTCATATTCCTAACCAACCTGTTGTTCGAATTCAAGCAACTAAACCACTAAAATCAATCACTTTTATATCAAGTCATAAAGCCATTCGTTTATTAAAAAACGGATGTCAAGCTTTCTTAGCCCATGTTATGGATTTGAATAAAGACACGTCATATTTGAATAATATTCCTGTTGTTATTGACTTTCCTGACGTATTTCCTGAAGAACTTCCTGGTCTACCCCCAGAACGTGAAGTTAAATTCTTTATTGATCTTAAACCTGGTACAAAGCCCATTTCTAAAACCCTATATCGAATGGCTCCTATTGAACTTCAGGAGTTAAAGGTCCACCTACAGCAGTTGTTGGATATCGGTTTCATTCGTCCTAGTACATCTCCTTGGGGTGCTCCTGCTTTATTTGTAAAGAAGAAAGACGGGAGTATGCGACTTTGTATTGACTATCGGGAATTAAATCATGTCACCATCAAGAATAGGTATCCGCTACCTCGTATTGATGAACTGTTTGACCAGTTGCAAGGAGCACAATTCTTTTCAAAGATCGATCTTCATTCTGGATATCATCAGCTGAAGGTTAAAACTGAGAATATTCCGAAGACTGCCTTCAAAACTTGGTACGGGCATTATGAATTCCTAGTCATGTCTTTTGGATTGACTAATGCTCCTGCGGCTTTCATGGATATGATGAACCGAGTATTCAAGGATTATTTGGATCAGTTCGTTATTGTCTTTATTGATGACATCCTCATATATTCCAAAAGCCGTGAAGATTATGAGCACCATTTGAAGCTGGTACAACAAAGGCTTCGTGAAAAAAAGTTATATTCGAAGTTGAAGAAAGTCGAGTTCTGGCTTGAGGAAGTAGCATTTCTTGGTCACGTGGTGTCAAAACATGGAGTATCTGTTGACCCGGCGAAGATTGAAGCAATACAAAGTTGGGAGCAACCGAAGTGGGCAACCGAAGTACGTAGCTTTCTGGGCTTAGCTGGTTATTATCGGAGATTAGTGGAAGGATTTTCTCGAATTGCTACTCCGTTAACTCAGCTGACTCGGAAAGATATCAAATTCGTATGGAGCGAGGAATGCGAGAAGAGTTTCTAAGAGCTTAAGAGGAGACTCATTTCGGCACCTGTTCATACAATACCATCTGGTTCGGATGTATTTGTTATCTACAACGATGCTTCAGGAAAAGGGTTAGGATATGTTCTCATGCAACGTGGGAAAGTCATAGCCTATGCCTCGCGACAACTTAAAGATTATGAGAGGAATTATCCTACTCATGATCTAGAGTTGGCAGCAGTCGTTTTCACGCTAAAGATCTGGAGGCACTATCTATATGGGGAGAAAGTGGAGATATATTCAGACCATAAAAGCCTTAAATATTTCTTCACTAAAAAAGAACTCAACATGCGATAACGACGTTGGCTCGAGCTGTTGAAAGATTATGACCACACTATTCAATACCATCCTAAAAAAGCAAACGTGGTAGCTGACGCGTTGAGTAGAAGATCATATACAGGAACGAATGCGATGATGTCAAGTATACGCATAAAACCAACTTTAATCGATAAAGTTAAAGTTGCTCAAGCCACAGACCCGGAGCTGATGCGTATGAAGAAGAAAGTGCAACAATGTGCTATTCCAGAAGCAAGAATCGATGAAGAAGGAATACTTCGAGTCCACTCCAGACTTTGTGTTCCTAATGATTCTGATTTGAAGTACAAGATCGTGATGGAGGCACACAATACACCATTTGCAATCCATCCTGGAAGTACCAAAATGTATTGTGATCTTCGACATACATTTTGGTGGAACAATATGAAGAGAGAGATTGCAAAGTTTATCTCGAGGTGTTTAACTTGTCAACGTGTAAAGGCGGAGCATCAAGTGCCAAAGGGTCCATTGCAACCACTTGAGATTCCGAAATAGAAGTGGGAACACATTACCATGGATTTCGTTACAGGTCTTTCCACGGTTTCTCAAGGCATAAATGTTATTTGGGTTATTGTTGATAGATTAACCAAGTCTGCTCATTTCTTGCCGATACGGGAGACTTATTCCCTTGAACGTCTTGCTCATATGTATGTAAATGAGATTGTGAGATTGCATGGCATGCCAGTATCCATAGTTTCGGATCGTGACACAAGATTTACTTCAAGATTTTGGGTTAGCTTGTAAAAAGCTATGGGCACGAATTTACGATTTAGTTCGGCATACCATCCTCAAACGGACGGACAATCAGATAGGACTATTCAAACTCTTGAAGATCTATTAAGACTTTGTGTCCTAGATTTCAAAGGAAGTTGGGATAAGTACCTACCATTGGTGGAATTCTCCTACAATAACAGTTATCAGACAAGTATAGGTGTGGCTCCATTCGAAGCATTGTATGGACGAAAGTGTCGCTCTCCAGTATATTGGGATGAGGTGGGAGAAGCAACATTGTTGAGACCAGAGTTGGTATGAATGACTACCGAGAAGAGCCAAATGATTCGACAACGTATACAAACGACACAGGATCGACAAAAGAGTTATACGGATCTTCATCGAAAGGACGTAGAGTTTAGTATTGGGGATCATGTATTGTTGTGTGTGGCTCCATGGAAGGGAGTTACAAGATTCGGGAAGAGAGGAAAGCTCAATCCACGATTTATTGGTTCATTTCAGATTCTTGACCGAGTAGGAAATGTGGCCTATAGACTCGCGTTACCTCCAAGTATGTCTCGTGTTCATAATGTTTTTCACATATCCATGCTTCGTAAATATGTGAAAGACCTGAACCACGTCATTGAGTTAGAACCGGACAAAATAGCCGAAGACTTAACATACGAAGAGGTACCTGTCAAGATCTTGGATAGGAAAGAGCAAGTCCTACGCACAAAGGTCATACCACAAGTTAAAGTTTTGTGGAGGAACCATGCTATTGAGGAAAGGACGTGGGAGTTGGAAACAGAAATAAAAGTGAGGTATCCTCATCTTTTCGAAATACTAGGTACGTACGTCAATTTCGAGGACGAAATTTCATAAGGAGAGGAGGTTGTAAGACCCCAAATTATTAATAAATGAAATTTAAATTCTTTTATTTATTATTTTGAAATAGTAAGTGTTGAATTGATTAATGAGGTTAGTTATGGGTAAAATACGCAAATATTTTAAATAAGCAAGTGGTTATAAAATATTCATTGTTGTCGGGGAATATTCGTTTGGTCGTGGAATATTCTTCCTGTCGGGAATATTCGTACGACGGCGCAGTCTTTTGTGGGCCCCATAACGGAAAGCGATTGGATGAAGAAAACGACAAGTATAAGCTGTTTATAAATAACGGCGTAGTTGTTACCGATAATACTGTTGGAATACCTGGTGGTTAAAGCACAGTAATACGCATGGTTGCACAGTAGTACACGATATTGAACCAATTATTGATTCTTACGTAAGAAGGCACTACTCAATAATTGTTACAGTAATTACTGTTCTGTATTTTATTGATTCAATAATTGCTACGTTGATATTTTATATTACTGTTATTTTAATAATTGTCACTGCACAGTATTTTCTATTATCGAAGCAATAATTCATATTATCTGAATAATATTATTAGATAACATTATTGGCAATATCTAGAAAGTTCTGTCTAAGGAGAGGTTTGATCATCCAATTACGCGTCAATAAGGAGAGATCCTTATTGAAAAGCCCCCTCTTTCCTAGAAATTGCCTGGTTGTCAGTAATGTGATTCTGTAATATTATTTATGAATAATTAATTATTGATTTATATGATGAGAAAAATATTAATTTTATGTGGATATAGATGGAGAAAATTTTTAATGTGACAATTATTGAAAATTAATATTTTATCTTTTTCTGATAAAATAATTCATTTAAATATATTATTTTAATAATATATTGATTGTGATATTTTTACAATGAATATGGGATATATGAGTATATGAGGAGTAAGAATATTTTTATGGCATTAAATGATTAACACATGTTTTGTGTGTCGGTAGACCTCAATTCTTGACCGAAATTTGATTATATCATGTAAAATCACCCATTTGAGGATTTCGGTCAATTTTTGTTTGGAATTTGAAAAAACTTTCTTCTACAAAGTTGTAGAGAATGAAATTTCTTAAAGAAAGGACATGTGATTTGAATTTTTCTGATAAAAGGGCTATTTAATGTGAATTATTGAAGTTCCAAAGTTCCGAAATAATTGATTTTTGAAAGTTTTAATTATTTTTAATTACAAAATTGTTTTTTTTGCTTGGTGGGCTGCATTAAACATGTGCAAGATGGTTGAATTCAGATTCAAGAGGTGGGCTTGACAATTTTGTAAATATAATATAATTATATTAAATTTTCTATTTTGGTGTTTTAAACATTTTCTTATAAATAGGGTGCTTAAATTAGAATTGAAAATCATACCAAAAACTAAAGTTGTATCTCTCTTTCTCTTTCGATATATTGAGGGTATTCTTTTGAGTATTTTAATACTTTGAGTGTTGCTATACGGTGCAAGTTCAAGTCATAGCCTATATCCGGTATTTCAACTAGAAGTACTGTCTTTACAAGGTAAGGGATATTATTTTCTTTTTAACTGATATTATTTTCTTTAATATCATTATGCCGAATTACTGATTTGAATTTTTTATCATATTTGGAACTCTTTGTGTCGGGGTTACTATTCACGTATACGACACTACTCACGAATACGACACTATTCACCGAAAAAAATAAAATTTTCTTTTTTTTGTCCAAAATATCTATTATGGATACTAGCTTTTATTGTATCCATGTTTTGATCATTCTTGAATTTTACTCCACTATGATTATTTATGAGGTATTTTTGGACATGAAATAGCTTAAATACGAATCCTTAATATTTATTCTTTTGTTTCACTGGATTCGTTTTCTTTAAAATATTTTTCATCATCCTCAGTCCTAAATGACGATATAACTGAATATCTTTGGCATGTAGTGCAAAGATTAATGATTTTATGATGAATATCTTTGGCCGTAGTGCAAAGATGAACAGATGTTTAGATGAACATGACCAACTGATGAATATCCTTGGCCTGTAGTGCAAAGATGAATATTTGAATCAATATGTGTATTGATTGATGTTACAGGGATAAAATATTAATGATGAACTTTTAAAATCATTGAAGATAGTAGATTTCATTTTCTACTTAACTCTTCTAATGAATTATTATTTCTGCTGCGAATATTGATTTAAAATTTGTTGTCTATTGTATTGTATTAATTTTTCCCTATTGAGGACTAACGATAATTTGTTTCTATATTATCTTAGTCATAATATTCTTTACTGGGCTAGTTGAGCTCACCCTTTTCCTTTTTGTTCCATTTTTCTTCTCAGGAGGCGAGAATGTAGCGAGTACTAGTCGGGGTGTGGAATGATGGTTCTAGAAGTTGATTAGTAGTCCTCACCATTTTTATAAAATAATGTATCAATAATTATAAAAAAGACTTATTTGAGTGTGGATATTGTCTAGATGACAATATTTGTATTTAAACTCACAGTTTTTATGTTGTATTAATAAGGTTGTAGTTGTTTTTGTACCATGTATTTTGACGACTCAGAATGGGTGTTGTATACCTATTTTGGGGGCGTCACAAAAGGCCGTCCCAGACAAGTCAAAATCGGTAGTTTATGGGAGAACATTTTTCGTGATAAGGAACCCGAACGAAGTTATCATGGGTAAGCCAATCATAAACTCTTGTGAAGTCTACACCTTATTTGATATCGGTTCTACCTATTCTTTTATTTCTCTTACTTGCGCTCAATGTTTAAATTTAACTTCGGAGAAATTAGACTTTGACTTACCTGTTGGGAGAAACCTTCATTACATCAACTATTTATAAATACTGTTTGCTTCAAATCGGCACCCTCACGTTACCTGTCAATTTTATCTCTTTGAAAATACTTGCATTTGATGTGATTTTAGGAATTGACTGGTTAACTACTCATTATGCTAGAATTAATTATTTTCGTAAGGTTGTTAGCTTTCATATTCCTAACCAACCTATTATGCGAATTCAAGTAACCAAACCACAAAAGTCAATTATTGTCATATCAAGCCATAAACATATTCGTTTATTGAAAAACGGAGGTCAAGCTTTCTTAGCCTATGTCACGGATTTAAACAAAAATGCGTCAGATTTGAATGATATTTCTATTGTTAATAAATTTCCTGACGTATTCCCAGAAGAATTTCCTAGCCTAGCTAGAGCGTGAAATCGAATTTTGTATCGACCTTAAACCCGGTACAAAACCCTCAAATATTTCTTCACCCAGAACGAACGTAACATGCGCCAAAGACGTTGGCTCGAGCTGTTGAAGAGATTACGACCATACCATTCAATATTATCCTAAAAAAGCCAACGTGGTTGCTGACGCGTTGAGTGGAAGATCGTATGCATTTAGGAATGCAATATTGTTAACACAAAGACCCATTTCGTACGACTTACAAAAGATGGAGATAGAGTTAAAGACTCCAAGAACCTACGTGAAGATATCGAATATACGACTAGAATCGACTTTAATCAATAAAGTTAAAGCCGCTCAAGCTACAGACTCAGAGCTGATGAAGGTGAAGAAGAAGGTGCAAGAAGGCGTTATTTGTAAAGCCCCCAAATTCGGGTACTTGAAACCCGAACTCGGTGCTTTACGATACCATTTCTATGAGCGGAATAATACTAATAATAATAACAATAATATAAAGATTAACTTAATTTACATATTTATCAGAGTCTGAATCCCAAGTATGTGACCTTTAAACATTCATTACAACCCATTATAGATAATATATATCATACTTGTCTTAATAAAGTTAACAATTACATAACATAGCATTGCGTTCATTCAGCAACCTTTCCCTTTCCCTTGTTCTTAGTAAAGCTCTCTGGTTGTTCACACTTAGCTGAAAATATTTAAATTAAGCAAGGATGAGCATTTGAGTGCCCAGCAAGTAATAACAATTATATATATATATATATATATATATATATATATATATATATATATATATATATATAAGCTGAAAGAATTTAAATGTTTTCTTTATACTACCCTTCTACGACAGATCAATAGTTGTGAAGTAATCTATACCGATAATAATAACATAATAACCCTCTTTTAAATTTTTAAAACTACGTAATGACTATAAATAGGGTTAAGGTGACATACTGCCCGTCATAACTTACGGGCACGGGGGTGATCAGCCCTTTGTACCCTTTATTGATCAATACTACATGCAAGAACGATGTTATCGTTCACTCTGTCCACCTTAGGTGCATAAAAAGTTTTTTCGTGTACGGGATGTTCATACTTGTCGGGGTTCCAAACCAAAGGTTTTATCTTGTTCAACAATAATCTATAATTCAACATATATATACGGGTAATTTACAAAGGTGTATCAACATGTGATTAAATACAATGATTATCCAAGTGGGGACACTTGTGTATCCATTTATAGAAATTAACGAACATAATATATATCTGAATTACCATATACTAACATGTTGATAATCAATGAGCGTATATAATATAGGGTTAGTAATCTATACAGTATTAATATAATTTAAAAATATTCTTACTCATGTCCATTGCATAAAGAAAATACAAAGGTAAGATACTTGCCTGATGCGCTGCTTACAGTTCGTAACTTAGTTCTATCTTTTATATCACGACCTACCATTAATCAGATCATTCGTTCGATTAGAACAATATATCTCAACACATAATACTACTTATTACAGTCAGCACATAACATAATCACATTGTCACATATGTTTAACAACTATTGAATAACAAATAAACACATATCTAATCAAATTATCTTAGTCCAAATCAATTTTTGAAATATGTCGGTGTACCGACAGCTTTATTGGGTAATTATCTAGTCTAAGACTCTATTCTGTAACTCAATATCTATAAATATCAGTCATAATATTTTTAAATGACTTATAATAATTATAAAACATTTATTATAATTTATCTTGAATTTTCAAACATCAGAATCATTATTAAATGACTTAAATATTAAATAATTCAGTTATCATTAATATTTAATTAATATTAAACTATTAATGAAATCATTTCCAAAATATTAAAGTTATTTATAATATCTCAAAATACTTTTAAAGTATTAATATTACCATTAAATAATTTTTAAAACAATTAAAATTATTTTTAAATAAGTACCATTAATATTTAAATATTAATATACTATTCATCAAAATATTAAAAGTCATTAAGTATAACTTAAAATATTTTTAATTCATTTATATCCTTTTTTGAATGATTTTTAAATTAATAAAACTATTTTTAAACTATTTATTCTTAAATAAATTTAATATCATTAATAATAAATTAATAATTATTAATTAAATTATCCTTTAAATATTAAATGTTATATTTTATAACTTAAAATATCTTTATATACATTAGTTTTATTTAAAATGATGTTCATAATATTAAAATCATTTTTAAACTAAATTATTTAATATAATTATCAAATAACTTTAATATCATTAATAGTAATTAATTAATAAAATTTACCTTTAAATATTGAAAGTTATATTTTATAACTTAAAATATTAAAAACTCTTTATTTTCATTTAAAATGATTTTTCTAATATTAAAATTATTTTTAAACTAATTTATTTAATATAATTATTAAATAACTTTAATATCATTAATAGTAAATAATTAATGAAATTTGCTTTAAAATATTAAAATTTATATTTTATAACTTAAAATATTTTTAAATAACTTAATATCATTTAAAATGATTTTTAATATAATAAAATCATTTTTAATTTATTTATTTAATGTATTTAATAAATTAATTAATTATCAATAATATTTAAATAAATACTAATATTTATGAAAAATATTTTAAATTATTAAAAGTTAATTTTATTAATTTAAAAATAATTTTTAAAATAACTTTTTATAATTTTCAGAAATTAATTACTATTTTTAAATAATATTCAGAATTTAAATAATTAATTTTAATAAAAGTGTCGCTAAAGACTGCCTATAGCGACAGAACTGTCGCTATACGTGTTCTTCGTGTTCTTTATGAAACCCAGATCTTCATAGCCAGTTTGCAAGGTATCGAGTTTGACCAAGCTTTCTGATCAGATCCTGATGTTACTGGGCATGTTATTAGTCAGGTATTGTAGTACTAATGCACGACTACAAGATCCAACAACTAACATGGCCAAAAAACACATAACCAAGTAGATCTGGAGCCATGAACAAGCTGTCAGAGCTGTTCTTCATTTATGGGTTACCCATAAATGAAGAACAATTCAACTGTTCACTTTTGGGCTTCCATAACTTATGATCCGTGTAATCTTTATGTGATGTAATGAATTCAGTATGTAGCCAGCATGACAAGGAAGGGTTCTATCACAATATATCACTAAAACAACAACAGATCGAGCAGATTCATACTGGTCAAACCATGTCAGAAGACATGTTCAAGCGTTTTCTGGGTTACCCAGAAAATAGCTTCCATGATCGTTTGGCCTGGTTTGACCGTCCTCTATAATCGCACAGTTTGATGATTAGGATATTCTAAGGCATAAACATGGAGTTCATATACAAGACTACAATCTAGATGCAACAAAAACAACAAAATAAAAATACACTGAAAGATTTATCCGGTTTAAAATGTTGTCAGGCCGGTTCTGGGCTGTTTCTCGTTTACCTAGAAACACCCAGTCATGGCCGGTCAACGCACTTTGACCTTGAATAACTTACAATCGGTTCATGTTCTTACTTTGATTCAAGTTCTAGAATAAAGATCTCATGACATACTACACGATCAAACATTAAAATAACAAAAACACATATCATACCGAGATCTATGGCCACTAACATTCATTGTCAGACCATATTTTTTTTTCAGTTTTCCAGATTTTGAAGAACATCAAATTCGAGCCTCTAGATGTTATGGATCTAACATCTAGCAACCCAGATCATTATTATACACTACAAATAACATATTCTAACACTCAATCATAACATTTAACAACGGATCAATGGTCAGAATTTCTAGGGTTAGTTTATACCTTGACGATCAATCTCTGATTCTGGCTTCTAGTGTTTGTTATATGTATTAGTTGGGTTGGCATTTGGGACTGAAGAACTTATGAAATTCGTGGCTTTAGGTGTGAGAGAGAGAGTTGTTAAGAGCTTATAGTGCAAAGTGAGCAAATGAGTACATTTTCTCTCTCTCAATCCTTTTATATAGATATTAGATGCATGTATGGCTGATAATTGAGGCTAATTGCTAGCAATTTTAAGTCACAATGTCAACCAAGTGGTTCACCAACTCCATTATTTGCATAGATACACAAGTTACATAATAAAAATATCCAAAATGGGGTATTTTAGTCTTTTTGCATGGAATTTTAATGGCATACTTGTCATTTGGCAAACCCTTAGGGTTTGACCCTTTGGGTTTAATCCTAAGGTTTAGCACAAATCAATTGTAGGTTTTCTAATTTAGGTTTTGCACAAAAATAAAATTAAATAAATTTTAGTTTCTAAAATTTTGAAATTAGGGTTTCCTAATTATGATAAATTTTCTAATTACTTTATACAGGAACATTAGGGTTAAAATATAATAATTATCGTTGACCTTGCTAATTTAATAATTAAGGTTTATGATTTTTATAATTAGGGTTACTAAATTATAATTTGGATTTTTAATTACCAAATTAGGGTTCTAGATATTAGGGTTTTAAATTAGTAATTAGATTTTCAATAATTAGCAATAAAATCTATTGTACATGATATTAATCACATTAACACAATTTCTAACTAATCACAAACTCTGATTTAGGTTTCAATTTAGGGTTTCTCATTTTAGAAATTGGGGTTTTACAATTAGGGTTTTTCTAAAGATTAATTAGAGTTTCTAGATTTTAATTAGGTTTTACCTAATTAATCAATTAATACACAACATAAAACATGTAACACATTTATATAACAGTCTTAAACTCACAATTGATTTCCAAATTAGGTTTTCCCCCCCAAACTAGGGTTTAACCAATTAATATAACAGTTTTGAAATTATACACCATAATTGACCAACCATTATCAATACGTACTTACAGTACATATTTATAGCACTGAAAATTCAAAATATAATTAATATTATAATATTATTCTCATTCCTTGATAAAAATCTAAAAATTAGGGTTTGGATTCCATATCTGATTTATTCTCCCATATATAACCTTAATAATTAAGGTAAAATAATTAACTTAATAATCAGTACAAAATTCATATAATAAAATAATTATTATAATTATTCTAAAAATCACTTCATATATTATTTAAATAATATATGATTATATTTTTATGGAAAATAATTAATAAAAACATTTCTATCTTAAAATTAATTATTATAAGAATATAATTTATAATAATCAATAATTCTAAAATAAATTTATTTGTAAATATTCATGTAATAATATATTTTTATTTATCACATAAATACATATACATCTTATCTTGTACAAATCCTCATCCTTAAAATATAAAAAAAAATTTATACGAAAAAATTTCTTATTTATTTATATAGAAAATATCGGGTTGTTACATCCTCCCTCCCTTATAAAGATTCCGTCCCCAGAATTACCTTTTAAAAAACCTATACATACACGGGTACATAGCATACACAATCATTGCAAGTAGATCTCGATTATAATTTGATCGAGTTGATATTTAACTAATCATATAAAGCTTGTATTTATGATTAAACGAAAATTTAATTTCTAAAAAACTCAAATTCCTCTCTCAAAATTTCTTTAGAAATAATTTACTATATATAGCAAAATCATGTATAATAAAATAAAAGTTATACGAATAATACCCGGAGTTCCATTGCCAACTGTCGCCGTATCCTGGACAGTCATGTTGTAGACCCATGCTGTTGATTTTGTTGGCTTGCTCGATGACGTAGGTTCCATGATTGCTAAAGTTCCGCTGTCAGTGCCCGTGTTCACACTTCCTGCCTCCGCCCTCCTCTTCGG
Source organism: Panax notoginseng (assembly GCA_016801055.1). Lineage (NCBI taxonomy): Eukaryota > Viridiplantae > Streptophyta > Magnoliopsida > Apiales > Araliaceae > Panax > Panax notoginseng. The sequence goes on from CM029018.1 coordinate 93,276,043, forward strand.
ACAATCTTTCACCTTGTGCTCCGTCGATCCGCACAGAAAACACCCACTATTCATCCTAGGATTGGGGTAGTTGGGAGAGATATGGCCCTCCTGCCCACACTTATAGCATACAAACTTCCCTTTCAAACATTCCCCAGAATTCCACAAGTCTTGCACTGCACAGCTGGCTTCTTAACTCCTTCCTGCTTGATCTGAACATTCCCAAAATTATTCACCTTCCTCTTTCCATCTCCACTCCTACTTCCACTATTAATTCTTACCTTCCCAGCTCCTTCAGTCTTACCCTTGTTCTTCCTCTCCTTGTTGTAGAGGCTCATGGCCTCACTTCCCTCCTCAGCTATGATTTCTTTCTCCAAGAGTGCTGTAAATGTAGGGATCTGCAACACTGCCACCTTGTTGTAGAGTCAGGGTTTTAATCCCAGCTCAAACCTTCTCTCTTTTATAGCCTCCGTACCAACTTGATGCGGGGCAAACCTAGCTAACTCATTAAATTTGGCGGCGTATTCTGACACCGTCATATTCTCCTGCTTCAACTCTAAAAATTTTACCTCCATCCTAGCCTGTATACTTGGTGAAAAATAGTTTTCGAAAAATAGAGTTTTGAACCTATCCCATGTGACTACACCTTCTCCTGCCCTCACCTGATTAGCTTCTCACCAAAAATTTGCCTCACCCTTCATCATGTAGGTGGTAAAAGCGTTCTTTTGCCCCTCAGCTACCCTAGCTATTACGAATGCCTTCTCAATCTCTTTAACCCAAGTCTGGGCTTCAACAGGGTCAGTTTTACCTTTGAATTTCGGTGGTCCTACAACTTTGAAATCTTTAAAGTTCGCCAAGCGGTTATCCGGCTGATTTTCAGCGACTGATATTCCCTGTTGCATAGCTTGTGCTACCATGTTGGCAAAGTACTGCATTGAGTCTGCTTGTTGTGGTCCTTCAACATTATTGACAGATTCTTCTGCCCTTTGATTTCGAGTTCGAGGTCTTGGCGGCATTATCTGATTAAATAAAATCATAAATTTAACTTACATTCTAAACCTTATCATATAAGTTTAATATATTAAAATTGTTTCATTACTCAAACATAGATTCATATTCATTTAGCAAATATTTTACATAGCATAGCACATAATGCTTTAAACATCAGTTATCCCTTTGTGACCACAAAAGTCGGGATTTACAAACTTGGTCATTACAAAAGTTTTAGAATATTATATTACACAGACATACTAAACACTCATATTACATTAAACACACCTACACAACGAAACCTATACTACCTATTCACTACGCCTTTTTCCTTGGACAACCTTTCGCCTGATGACCTTCTATCCCACAGATAAAACATGCTCCTGGTTTGTAGTCAGGACAATATAAAGTGGTATGTTCCTTATAACCGCACAGATAACATATTCTTTTCCCTTTCTTCTTGTCGAATTTTCCTAAGTCATGGCCTTCTATCTTTCTTTTCCCTTCTTACTTGGAGCTGCACACGATGTGTTGCTTGTGGCTCCCATCTGATCAATTTGGATTTTAATCTTATCTTGTTCTTCCATTGTTTCTATTAATGCCTGTCGCAATTGATTATTTAAAATTTTTCTATTTCCCACAACCTTTCTAGAGAAGAAACCTTGTTCCTCAGATCTTGCACCTCCGTTGATGCTTGATTAGCTTCAACTTTAGTGTCCGAATCACTATCTGTCAGCTCCACCATTTTCGGATCTAGTACTACGTTTTCTATAATAACCACCTCGTCTGAGTTGTTTTCATCGTGAGCCTCTATTTCATCTATTGGCTTCGATATTAGCTCGGGTGTATGGATTTGATCCTTCTTCATGCTATAAGCATATAACAAGCCTTTTCCACGAGACTATCCTGATTAGCATATAATATATACACACAACAAATAAGAGTTTTATATAAGTTATCTTTTATTTTGTTTGACGATGAATTTATTCAATTCATCACCCTTTTAAACTCTATATGAGTTATTTATATTTTCAACGTTTCTCTCTGTTCTAAGGTTATAGCCTAAGGTCTGACCCACCTAAGGTTTTTACCCATAAGCTCTGATACCAACCTATAAAGCTCCCAAATTCGGGTACTTAAAACCCGAACTCGGTGCTTCATGATACCATTTCTATAAGCGAAATAATACTAATAATAATAACAATAATATAAAGATTAACTTAATTTACATATTTATTAGAGTCTGAATCCCAAGTACATAACATTTAAACATTCATTACAACCCATGATAGATAATATATATCATACTTGTCTTAATAAAGTTAACTATTACATAACATAGCATTGCGTTCATTCAGCAACATTTCCCTTTCCCTTTCCCTTGTTCTTAGCAGAGCTCTCTGGTTGTTCACACTTAGCTGAAAACATTTAAATTATGCAAGGATGAGCATTTGAGTGCCCAACAAGTAATAACAATTATATATATATAAGCTGAAAGAATTTAAATGTTTTCTTTATACTACCATTCTACAACAGATCAATAGTTGTGAAGTAATCTATACCGATAATAATAACATAACAACCCTCTTTCAAATTTTTAAAACTACGTAATGACTATAAATAGGGTTAAGGTGACATACTATGAACATTATTTTAAATTTTCGAATAGGTTAAACAGAACTTTATTTGTAAACCATCATAACTTACGGGCACGGGGGTGATCAGCTCGTTGTACCCTGTATTAATCAATACTACATGCAAGAACGATGTTATCGTTCACTGTGTCCACCTTGGCTGCATAAAAAGTTTTCCCGTGTACGGGATGTTCATACTTGTCGGGGTTCCAAACCAAAGGTTTTATCTTGTTCTACAATAATCTATAATTCAACATATATATATATATATATATATATATATATATATATATACGGGTAATTTACAAAGGTGTATCAACATGTGATTAAATACAATGATTATCCAAGTGGGGACACTTGTGTAATCATTTAAAGAAATTAACGAACAGAATATCTATCTGAATTACCATATACTAATATGTTGATAATCAATGAGCGTATATAATATAGGGTTAGTAATCTGTACAGTATTAATATAATTTAAAAACATTCTTACTCATGTTCATTGCATAAAGAAACTGCAAAGGTAAGATACTTGCCTGATGCGCTGCTTACAGTTCATAACTTAGTTCTATCTTTTATATCACGACCTATCATTAATCAGATCATTCGTTCGATTAGAACAATATATCTCAACACATAATACTGCTTATTACAGTCAGCACATAACCTAATCACATTGTTACATATGTTTAACAACCATTGAATCACAAATAAACACATATCTAATCAAATTATCTAAGTCCAGATTAATTTCTGAAACATGTCGGTGTACCGACAGCTTTATCGGGTAATTATCGAGTCTAAGACTCTATTCTGTAACTCAATATCTATTAATATTAGTCATATTATTTTTAAATGACTTATAATAATTTTAAAATATTTATTATAATTTATCATGAATTTTCAAACATCGAAATCATTATTAAATGACTTAAATATAAATAATTCAGTTATCATTAATATTTAATTAATATTAAACTATTAATGAAATCTTTTTCAAAATATTAAAGTTATTTATAATAACTCAAAATACTTTTAAAGCATTAATATTAACCTTAAATGATTTTTAAAACAATTAAAATTATTTTTAAATAATTACCATTATTATTTAAATATTAATGTACTATTTATCAAAATATTAAAAGTCATTAAGTATAACTTAAAATATTTTTAATTCATTTATATCCTTTTTAAATGATTTTTAAATTAATAAAACCATTTTAAAACTATTTATTTTTCTTAAATAAATTTAATATCATTAATAATAGGGTTAAGTTCAGATGACCACATGGGGTTTGGGCGGTTTCCCACTTAACCACTTGTAGTCAGTAAAGCAACATTTAAACTCCTGACTTTTGAGTTGAAGTGAAAAAGTGCTTTCCGTCTTAACTCCGTTACTTTATTTGGCTAAAGACTTAATTACCCTCACTTTAAAACACTCAGCTGTAAAATCATTTATAAAAACAACCAAAAATAGTTGTTCATCTCTCTCTCTCTCTCTCTCTTTTTTCTAACAAACAAAAAACTTCAATAAT